>CM051700.1:24536013-24635080 GCA_028022725.1 Lycodopsis pacificus | reverse complement strand
GAGCCAACCTGTTCAGGGAGGAGTGGAGCGGTCTGCTGGACGAGCTGGTCCAGCAAGGTGATGGATCCCTGCAGGGCTCCAGGTGGACCTCATGTGTCCTCATTGTTGCTGCAGCCCTTTGTTGTCTGCCTCTGTGTCGCGGGTCTGAAGACCTGCGGAGATTCGATCAATTAGTCCGCTGACGCACGGGGAAGAAGAGAAACATGAGATGTGATGAGGGCTGCTGGTGGTCGCAGGGTAAACGCGCTGCAGCCTGCAGCTCGGCGTGTTGCAGAGGAGGGAACTGAAACGAGAAGTCTTCACAACTTAACCGCCGTGAGACGAAGCCAAACTTCACTTTAAATGTCGTCAAACAAAGACAAATGCTCTCCCATCGTCCTAAAATGGTCCAAAATCGATGGAGAGTACTTTCCAGACGGTCCGACCCTCGATCAGGGACTTTTTTGGGGGTCAAATGTTCCCTAAAGTTTCATTAAAAGGTTCCCTGTCTGTGGGGAAAGCGTCCAAAAGGAGGCTCACCTGTACAGGTGTAAGAGAGTTTATCTCCCTCTCTCACGTCTCTCAGGTCTGATCGATGAGGAGGCGGCCCGCAGTAACTCGGAGCTCCACATCGTCGGCATGGTCGGCTCCATCGACAACGACTTCTGCGGCACCGACATGACCATCGGCACCGACTCGGCGCTGCACAGGATCATCGAGGTGGTGGACGCCATCATGACCACGGCTCAGAGGTGAACGAATCCTGAGTCCGCCGGACCGGTCCAGCGGGTTTCACTGACGTCTGCTCTTTCTTGTTCCTAACGTTGCGTTTCACTGTGTTTCAGCCACCAGAGGACCTTCGTGCTGGAGGTGATGGGCAGACACTGCGGGTAGGCGCCTCGCTTTGTGTTCCAGTGCGACGCAGAGAGATTTAAACACCAAACACACGAGAACACGTAAAGAAGGAGGTTCCATATGCTGCTGTGCTCTCACTCTCAAGAACCAAACAAAGTCCATTCTGAATATCTACTGTCAAATTGAACTGAATCATCATTTTCTTCTGGATTGCACACGTTTAGCTTTGAATAAGTCTCATGAGCTGGTGAAACACTTTCATGTGGAGACGTCGATAAGTGAGGCCCGTCAGCCACACTATCTGTTACTGGGAAATAAAGATTCAAAGCAATGATTCAAATGTGTGTGTGTGTGTGTGTGTGTGTGTGTGCAGATACCTGGCTCTGGTCAGTGGTCTGGCATGCGGAGCGGACTGGGTTTTTATCCCTGAAATGCCTCCTGAAGACGGCTGGGAGGACAACATGTGTCAGAAACTGTCTGAGGTAACAAACACACACACACACACACACTAAAGTTTCACTGTCTCTAAATCACTCGATATATGTGTGTAATACGTACATATAATACATAACATGGATACACATGCACTGTAGAAATACATTTTATTTACCTCAGCGACCTTTTTAGCATAATTGAATGTCCCCCCCCCCCCCAACACAACAGCAGGTTCAAGTAAAAATCAAATGGATTTATTATCCAAGAAGCATAAAAACAGATGCAGACAGTTACAAACCGAATCACACCACTAATAACAAAACAAACCTACATATAAAATGAAAGGTGAGATCCAACCCGAGCCACAGGAGGCTGGAAATCCCCCAGAAGATCTGAAACCCCCAGAGCTTCAAACTCTTTGTGTCCCCAGAGTTACATTCCTCAGCTCGTTGATTGGCTGAAGTCCAACTCGCCCCTCCTCGGCCGATGCCCCATTGTTACCCTTCACACCTCAAGCAGCCGCTTTCACACCACCCCCGCTCCAGCACATTCCTCACACCCCCCCACAGGCAATGCATGACGTGACCAGACTCCTACAAGCAAATAACCTGCATCACATTACATCCATAACTAGGAGCTTTAAAACTTAAATTCCTCAAAAGTTCAGAGACTAAAAAAAGTGTTTTGGTGTAAAAAGTGCGACTCTGGTGGGACTCGAACCCACAGCCTTTGAATAACCTCTCATGTGTTACGCTAGAAGTCCAATGCGCTGTCCATTGCGCCACAGAGCCAGCTGCTTCAGTGTGTAAAAACACACGCCCATATACACACACACACACACACACACACAGAGCTATCCGCTCTCTCACGCTCTCTTCTCAACAACTTGTACCAACAATATCTGCAGACATCTGAACTTGCGAACTTTCTTCTTTCAGGAAAACAACTTGAGTTCCACATCAGTGGGTTGTTTGTCTCAACTCTTCTCACACACACATCACACACACAGAGTCACACACATGTCTGCCTTCAGCTCTTCCTGTAACCGCTGCACAAACGATCCCACTGAAATGCAGCATTAGTTCGATTTCTACAAAGAAACTGAGCGTCGCTGTTTTACACAGTAAAGCAGCGACTCCGGCGGGACTCGAACCGACAATCTTTGAAACGCACGTCAGGCATCCAACGCTGTATCTGTTTCCACGAGATACACGACAGCAGCGTGTTCGCGTGGAAGATTCAAGGACAGTCAATGTTTGAAACACGTAAAGCAGCGACTCCGGCGGGACTCGAACCCACAACCTTTGAATTGCATCTCTAGTGTTTGATATTTAGTACATCGACACACACAAATAAACAAACTAACTTATGAGATGTTTGAAAGAAAGATGTGACGTATTTCATCAGCTGATACTGACTGACGACGTCTTCTAGCGGCTTTGATGTGAAGCGTGTTTGTTACCGGCCAGAGCTGATCTCCAGCTTCCAGGTTGAACATAATCACAGTCGCTGAAGGAGCCGCTGACAGACGAGCACGACCCATTCCCCGTGGTTAGACCGACGCAGGAGCGGGAGGACAGCAACACGTCTGGAGGGTTACAGTCCAGCGCTTTCTGTGGTGCAGACACGTTTGGTGTCCGTGTGGTTTATTCAGCCTCCGGGTTGCACTCATATTAAATTCTGACACCGGCAACAGTAGAAAATACACCAGAACGAGCTTCAACCGCGACAAAATGTGAGAGAACACGAGTTAAACCTTTGGCCTCTTTCCGTGTCGGTGAAGGCTCGATATCAGTTTCACGCAGTTCCACCGACTGACAGTTGGCGGCAGGAATGTGCATTTGAGCGATCTGTAACTTTACTATAAACATGCAAAGAAGAAGATGGGCAGCACGCAAACAGGAAGTCCTCCAGTTATATTCAAACATGTGCTTTTGAAATGTTTGATGAATAACGTGTTAGGCCCAGGTCAGAAACACGACGTATGAACTCACCTGTTTGTTAAGAGTGAAGCCCCGCGTAGAATATATAAGCTAACCTTTCTGTTTCATGTCCTTTTAATAATTATGTGTCGCGTTTCAAGTCGATTCTACATCGGCCCTGTAAGAAAATTGAGCGTAGAACTGTCTGTTATTTAGTAATAATAAAAGCGTTTCATAATTCATAATCATAAGTGTTTTGGAAATGCAGAATTAAAATAAGCATAAAGTGTTGTAAGATTAGTAGCTAAAAGTAAAGGTAAGGACATAAAGCTTGTGCCTAAGTTGCAGAAGCGTAGCTTTATATTGAAGGGAGATTTGTGTTTCAAACCGGATGAGGGTGGTTTATTTTGAAAGTCTTTTTCTCACGTGGGAGGGGCCAGCTCGTTGTGGCCTCCCTCTCTCTGTTCTGGCTCTCAGCCAAACGGCTGTGTTTTTTACCTGAGGGCCTGAGTGAGTTTTTTGCAAATGGGGTTTTATTGTTTTAATATTTCATGGAAATAGTGTACTTCAGTGTATAATCGTATGTTTACTGTTGGGATTAAATTCCTTATAATTGTAAATCAGGCTTGGTAGAGTTATTATTGGAGAGTGTCGACTGTAAACAGAGCAGCTGGACATGTGCCCCGGCCTCCTCCTCGGTGGGTTGAGAATCAGCCTCCACGGCCCTTCGGTTGCAAAACGTTTTCTGTCACGTTCTCAAAATGCTTCTGCTTGTTTTGCAAACCCTCCAGAACCGCGCTGACAAGAAAAGGCTGAACATCATCATCGTATCTGAGGGAGCCATCGATTCCCACAACAAGGCGATAACTCCTGATTACATCAAGGATGTAAGTACAGCGACCCACCGACTCCCCCTCAGAAGCAGTTTTACTCCCTTACATGGTGTCCTGTTGGGTTCCTGCAGAGCATGAACGCACACCAACACGGTTAATGTCCCATGTGTTTCTTTACGTTTCTTTTCTAAGTTGTCTTCTCCCTTTTATACGTCTTGATGCCGTATACATGTCGTGTCCCTTTGCTCCCTTATCTTTTCTGCACGACAGGATTTGATATCATTGTACGCGGTTCCTTTATTGCGTGCTTAATCCTCTCTCATCATTGGTTCTCGCTCCGCACCCAGCTGGTCGTACGCTGCCTGGGCTTTGACACCCGCGTCACCATCCTGGGCCACGTGCAGCGAGGCGGGACCCCCTCCGCCTTCGACAGGATCCTGGTGAGTCACGACATCTTTCAGCGCTTCTCGATGGAAAACAGCGTGACGTGAAGTGCTCTGCAGTGGTGGGATGATGCGTCGTGAGCCGAGTCAAAGTGATCTCGTCCTTGCAGGCCAGTCGTATGGGCGTGGAGGCGGTGCTGGCGCTACTGGAGGCCTCTGCCACCACCCCGGCCTGCGTTGTGTCTCTGGTTGGCAACCAGGCAGTTCGACTTCCACTCATGGAGTGTGTTCACTTGGTAAGTGTGTGTGTGTGTGTGTGTCATGCAGAGAACACGTGTGCACTCTTGCGATGGCTCCATTCCATGTGAGCCATAAGCGTTTCTAATAACAGAGTATTAATCATTTGAAATAGTTTGAATGTGTTTGACGTGTGGAGCTCCTCTGTGTCTCGTCATCAGACTCAGGAGGTGCAGAAGGCCATGGATGAGAAGAAGTTTGAAGAGGCAGTGAGACTGCGTGGCAGGTATTTCTGAACTTTGACTTCTTTCGATGTGATGGACCATCGGATTCAGGCTTGAATCAAGAGGTCCGTGTGTCCACCTGCGTCCTCGGAGGTCCTGCGTGATGCACGAGATGTATTCCTTGTGTTTGACTCTAACGGGTTTCTCCTCTGCAGCAACAGAACTCATCCATTGTGTGTTTTCTAATGTGCTCTGCAGTAGCTTTGAAAACAACCTGAGCACCTACCGACTCCTCTCCTACCGGAAACCCGATTCTGAGCTTCCAAACGTAAGTACTCCTTGAAACCGATCAGTGAGACAAACAATGACTATTTCAGTCGCAGCATTCTCACAAATGTAACTCTTGCAATGTGTCTCTCCACCAGCGGCTCTGAGATTTGTACGGTAGCGTAAGGTACTTCCTGGTCAGGTGCCTTGTGGGTGCTGCGGTCCTTTTTGTGACACTAACACAGAGTCTGTTTCCCTGTCCTGAGGGAGAGGAGAAGGAGGAGGAGGAGGAGGAGGAGGAGGAGGATGAAGAGCAGTCTGATGTAGGCTCTAGGCCGGCGTGGTTCACAGACCAGATCAGCTTCATAGCAACTAGTTGAGACTTTTCTTTATGTTCCTCCCTCCTGTTTACTTTGGCTTCTAATTCCTCCATGCTGAGATCAAATGTGATCAAAAAACTAGTCTAATGACTAAACTTCGATCAGGCCTTTTCCCTTCATGGCTCTGCTTAGAAGGAGAAGTGTAGACATGCAAAGAGTTGCTTTAGTGCCGCTCCCACCAGAGAAACCTTTTTGTTTAAGAGTCAAATCCTTTAAAAAACCCCAAAAAAACAGCAGCTACACACCAAACTCCATTGAGAAAATAAGTCATTTTACCATATTGTGAAACAGACTTCATTCAGAGGAAACGGAAACTAAAGAAAAGCCACCAAACCCGTCTTACTCGGTGGTTCCACAGCTCTGGTTTGGTCAAAATAAACCCTGAATTCCCCGTTTTAGAATCCATGAATCCAGAACAACAACAGAACAACAGGCCTGAACAACAATGACGTTTTGATGGACCCTGGTGAGAGCTGCCTGATGCTAAGCTATGATTGGCCAGTCTGCGTTCGAGGGGCGGGACCTAGCGAAGGGGAAGGAGGAATGCTTTCAAGGCCTAATCTGTCATTCAGACCCTGCACACTGAATACCAATGGCGCCTTTGAGGCGGAGTGTGTGAGGCCTGCATTCAAATGCGGGTCATGAACACACGACTTCATGGGCTTCACCTGAAGTTGCGCTGTTGATATTCAGGGTTGAAAGTTGCGGTGCGTCAAGTCCCAGAAACACGTTGTCCTCAGCAGCTCGTGGGACGGACGATTGGAGTTTGAATCGCTTTGGATTCTCGGTGGAAGTCAATATTTTCATTGGTTGTCAGGAGGAAGCAGCCGCTTCGCCGCTTCGCCGCTTCTTTCAGCAGCATGTGGCTTCTTGCATGCGAGGTCGTCTTTGCCAGCTGCTGTTCTGCTCTGAGGCAAAGCCTTGCATGGCTCCTCAGCTCAGTGACTGAGACGTGAATGACATCATCGGACTACTGTCCCGTCAGGCATGGGGAGCAAGTATTCTTTAATCCGCTCAATAATCCTGCGGGGATGAACTGGCCTTCATCGTGCCTGCTGCAGACGTCACTGCTCGTCTTCATTGCCTCTAACAGCCGCAGAGAAACACTCTTCAACTCGAGCATCACACATGCTGCGACCATGTTTCAAAAGCTTCTAACATTCGGCCAAACTGTGTGCTCGTGCCAGGTGTTGCTGTCTCCACAGTGTGTGTGTGTGTGTGTGTGTGTGTGTGTGTGTGTGTGTGTGTGACCGCTCCTCTCTTCGTCCACAGAGCTCCTTTAACGTGGCCGTGCTGAACGTCGGC
The DNA here is from genome assembly GCA_028022725.1 of Lycodopsis pacificus. NCBI lineage: Eukaryota > Metazoa > Chordata > Actinopteri > Perciformes > Zoarcidae > Lycodopsis > Lycodopsis pacificus. The sequence goes on along the minus strand of CM051700.1, from coordinate 24,628,260 downwards.
GCCCCGGCTGCCGGTATGAACGCCGCCGTGCGCTCAGCGGTCAGAGTGGGCATCACTGAAGGCCACAAGATGTTTGCGGTCAGCGACGGCTTCGAGGGATTCTCCAAGGGACAGGTGAGAGTGAAGACGTGGTACGGAGCCTCGGTGCAGTCCAAGTGTCGGAGGTATCGGCTCCTCAGACGCCGAAGCTGCCGTCTCAAAGAACTCCAGTGCATGAGAAGTTCATCCCTTAAATCAATATCACCGGCACGCTGTGTAAACTGCAGCTGTGAGTTATTGAAGTACGAACAGAATCTTCTTCACCTGAACCTGGACCTCGCTGTCTCTCCTCACTCTGCATCTCTCCATCTTACTATTGAATGTGTGACATCTGACACCCTCAGTGGTCCAGGAGCAAATCATCTGTAAGCTCAGTTTAGATAAGATAAGAGATAAGATAAGATAAGATAAGATAAGATAATCCTTTATTAGTCCCTCAGTGGGGAAATTACAGGATTTAGACGACACGAGCGCTCATTGAGAGCACGTGATGGATGTCAGCAGCGTTGCTTGCAAGTCAAAGTGAATAATTGATGAGAAGCAGGAAGCAGGAAAGTGTCTTACACACAACAGCTACACACACACACCCACACCTACACACACCCACACCTACACACACCTACACACACCTACACACACACACACACCCACACCTACACACACACACACACACACCTACACACACACCTACACACACACACACCTACACACACACCTACACACACACACCTACACACACACACACCTACACACACACCTACACCTACACACACCTACACACACACACACACACCTACACACACACACCTACACACACCTACACACACACACCTACACACACACACACCTACACACACCTACACACACACACCTACACACACACACACACACCTACACACACACACCTACACACACCTACACACACCTACACACACCTACACACACACACCTACACACACACACAGTCTGAACTATATATGATGGTGATAATGTGCTGCTGGTTCACATTACTTATTATTATTAATATTATTATTATTATTAATTATGACATCTTCCTGCTTTTCTAATCAGATCGAGGAGATCAAATGGGGAGATGTCGGAGGTTGGACCGGTCAGGGCGGCTCCCTGCTGGGGACGAAACGGTGAAGATGAGAGTGAATGTGTGATGAGGAGATGAAGTCGTCGGTACTGATTGTGCTGCAGATATCATCAGTGACTGTTTCTTTACACGGAGAGTGATGTTCACATATTGACCCTTTTTCTTGCTCGCTCCTCTCAAATCATCCCTTGTTGTTGCTTTAGACTCGTGATGTCCATCTTTAAAAAAGATTTGAACGATTATTTCCCTTTTGTGTATACTAGAACTCTTCCAGGGAAACATCTGGACAAGATAGCGGAGCAGATTAAGCTCCATAACATCAACGCTCTGCTGGTCATCGGAGGATTCGAGGTGAGAAAGAAAAACAAACCGCTTGTTCAATCCCTAAACATATTACATTCTGACCGTTTTAACATTCAGTGTCGCTCATAATAATTCTATGAAAGCAGAAATCTTGAGTAATATTGTCACAGCTCAGCGATATTGTTCCTGTCGTGCAGCGTTATTACTCTCTCTCTCTTGAAGTGCATTATGTATTGTGTTGTTTGATGTTGCTGATTTCACTGATTTGAACATTTCAACATGCGAAACATGTCTCCATTTCTGCATAACCACATTCTCAGAATACAGTTCCGACGCATTGAAATGTCATGAGCTCCCTCCTCGCCCGTCCACATCTGGTTCTTACTTCACGGCCGAGCTGCAAAGCCAAAACCGTACATTTGGAACTTCTCATATTTGGAAACCGGATCCTAAAATATTACGGAAATGGAACTTCCGTCACAAATTTAAACTTTTTTTTTTTTTTTTGAAATAAAACAAAACATTTAACTGTCTTACAACAGTACAGTCTGTCCCACCTTCATGACTTCCCTCCATGATCCTCAACATTTAACGTGTTCGTACTGGAAAAGATGAAAGTAACATCAGAGATGTCAGTACGCTAAGTTAGCTTCTTGTGTTCTTGACAAACCCGACACCAGGATCTAGTTAAACACTGTCCCGTGTCCTGTAGTCCTGGTAGAGGTCTTGTGTTACACTCTCCCGTGCCCTGTAGTCCTGGTAGAGGTCTTGTGTTACACTCTCCCGTGCCCTGTAGTCCTGGTAGAGGTCTTGCGTTACACTGTCCCGTGCCCTGTAGTCCTGGTAGAGGTCTTGCGTTACACTGTCCCGTGTCCTGTAGTCCTGGTAGAGGCCTTGTGTTACACTCTCCCGTGTCCTGTAGTCCTGGTAGAGGTCTTGCGTTACACTGTCCCGTGTCCTGTAGTCCCGGTAGAGGCCTTGGCGTTACACTGTCCCGTGTCCTGTAGTCCTGGTAGAGGTCTTGGCGTTACACTGTCCCGTGTCCTGTAGTCCTGGTAGAGGTCTTGCGTTACACTGTCCCGTGTCCTGTAGTCCTGGTAGAGGTCTTGGCGTTACACTGTCCCGTGTCCTGTAGTCCTGGTAGAGGTCTTGTGTTACACTGTCCCGTGTCCTGTAGTCCTGGTAGAGGTCTTGCGTTACACTGTCCCGTGTCCTGTAGTCCTGGTAGAGGTCTTGTGTTACACTGTCCCGTGTCCTGTAGTCCCGGTAGAGGCCTTGGCGTTACACTGTCCCGTGTCCTGTAGTCCTGGTAGAGGTCTTGTGTTACACTGTCCCGTGTCCTGTAGTCCTGGTAGAGGCCTTGCGTTACACTGTCCCGTGTCCTGTAGTCCTGGTAGAGGTCTTGTGTTACACTGTCCCGTGTCCTGTAGTCCTGGTAGAGGTCTTGCGTTACACTGTCCCGTGTCCTGTAGTCCTGGTAGAGGTCTTGCGTTACACTGTCCCGTGTCCTGTAGTCCTGGTAGAGGTCTTGCGTTACACTGTCCCGTGTCCTGTAGTCCTGGTAGAGGTCTTGTGTTACACTGTCCCGTGTCCTGTAGTCCTGGTAGAGGTCTTGCGTTACACTGTCCCGTGTCCTGTAGTCCTGGTAGAGGTCTTGCGTTACACTGTCCCGTGTCCTGTAGTCCTGGTAGAGGTCTTGCGTTACACTGTCCCGTGTCCTGTAGTCCTGGTAGAGGTCTTGTGTTACACTGTCCCGTGTCCTGTAGTCCTGGTAGAGGCCTTGTGTTACACTGTCCCGTGTCCTGTAGTCCTGGTAGAGGCCTTGTGTTACACTGTCCCGTGTCCTGTAGTCCTGGTAGAGGCCTTGTGTTACACTGTCCCGTGTCCTGTAGTCCCGGTAGAGGCCTTGGCGTTACACTCTCCCGTGTCCTGTAGTCCCGGTAGAGGCCTTGTGTTACACTGTCCCGTGTCCTCTAGTCCTGGTAGAGGCCTTGCGTTACACTGTCCCGTGTCCTCTAGTCCTGGTAGAGGCCTTGCGTTACACTGTCCCGTGCCCTGTAGTCCTGGTAGAGGTCTTGGCGTTACACTGTCCCGTGTCCTGTAGTCCTGGTAGAGGCCTTGTGTTACACTGTCCCGTGTCCTGTAGTCCTGGTAGAGGCCTTGTGTTACACTGTCCCGTGTCCTCTAGTCCTGGTAGAGGCCTTGCGTTACACTGTCCCGTGCCCTGTAGTCCTGGTAGAGGCCTTGCGTTACACTGTCCCGTGCCCTGTAGTCCTGGTAGAGGTCTTGGCGTTACACTGTCCCGTGCCCTGTAGTCCCGGTAGAGGTCTTGGCGTTAGGCCTCCTCCCTTGTCTCCCGCACCTCGTCCCCGCGGTCTGTACGTCCTCTCGGCGACCTGCAGTAAGACGCTGGCTCTCTCTGCTGCAGGCCTACGTGGGGTTGCTGGAGCTCTCTGCTGCGCGGGACCAACACCCGGAGCTCTGCGTGCCCATGGTTATGGTCCCCGCCACCGTCTCCAACAACATACCCGGGTCAGACCTCAGCATCGGCTCGGACACCGCTCTCAACGCCATCACCGACGTAAGTAGTTCTCAGCGATGCGTGTGTTCGTAGTGTCGGAGTTTTGGGGCTTCGCTGATCCAACGCTGGCGTCCTCGCATCGACCGTCAGAAGGTGGACTTCCTTTGAGTTGAGACGCTTCAGCAGAGGTTCGCATGACGTTGACGAGAATATCTTCTGTCAATATTATTGCTGTAAAGTATCGATGGGCTGCAGTATGTTCTGTGTAAACACAGGCAACCTGACACTCGGCAACGGAACCTGTAACTCGTGTCCTTCGACCGACACGGAGCGCACAGACCTCACGCTCCGCTTTCACACCGACAACCACATGGTCGTGCTCGTTGGTGATGCCGGTACATTAGAAGTATGAAGCATCAAATTCAGAATGGCAACACATCCTCAAACTCAAACCTAAGAAAACTAAAAAGCTGCTGGCAACACATTGACAGTTATTGAAGTTGAACGAGGGAGATGTTGCAGCCACAGGTCCGAGAGTTAAGGATGCACCGATCAGACGTCTTCCGTCCCGATAACGATACCTGGGTTTGAGGTATCGGCTGGTAACGATGTGTCATTAATAAGCTAGACCCCCCCCCCCCCCCCCCCCCCCCCGCTGTGTGGAAGAGACCAGGATCCGTCTTCTTTCAGTCGACATCAGGCTCGACTGAAACGCTGCTGTCCAAACTTCTTAAAGCAAAATGTACCAAATAAATACAAAGATACACATTTACTGAATTGTTTTTTTATTATAAAGAGAATAAATCGTGCACCAGCGACTCGGTAAAGGACTCTTTAAAGTGTGTCATTCTGCAGCATGATTCTGGAGGAGCTCGGTTATTTCACGTGTTTATATTTTGCCGCCCTTGAAACATTAGCTTCCCCGATATTTTAGGTATCCACATGACCTGTTGACGTAGCAAACAGCTGACGTGTTTGTCGTTATCTCCCTCCTACCAGCGTTGCCGCTCGGCCCTAAACATAGAAGTGAATAGAAAAGATCCGCCCCATCGGCACCAATGTTGGGTCGGTATCGGCCCCGATATCGTTATCAAATCGCTGCATCCTGAGCAGAGAGTCGCTCCCGATTACCACACAGGCTGATCGGCAGGATGAGACGCACGGCACCAGTGAAACCCTGGATGCTGGTGCTGTTGCAGGCGAGCGGGTCAGCGGGGGGCCCAGGTGAGTGCTCGTGCATGCAGTGACCCGTGTTGTGGCAGCTGCGCGTGGGCCCGGCTGTGTTTGTTTGGGAAACAGCCGGTGAGCGGACGGGGATGTGTTCCAACGCTCGGAGAGAGTAAGTCTGCGTGCAGCCTCGGCATGAAGTCCAGCATCGCTGAATGCGGTCTACATTTAGTCTGGAGGTTATTCTGACTCCAGGCCCGGCCCGCTTTACATTCATGTACGTAAAAGGAAGCGTCGCCTCCGGCCTCTGGAGACTTGCCGCCATCTTTATCTGTACGCGTCAACACCGCTCGGTGTCAGCCGGAGTTGGATTTAGATTATCGTTCACCAACTCCATGAAGGGAAAGACCTCCAGTTATTTAAACCAACATCAGCCAAGTGGTTCACACACTCAGTTTATCTTTCAGATCTTCAGGAGTTCTCAGTTGTTGTGTAAACACTCGATGCTGTAGATGGTGAAACAAAAAAACACTCCTGAAAACAAAGTTATTGCAACAAATGTTTTATTAAACTGTTCATATAAATATCTTATTTCTGATCAGATGATTGTTTCAGCTCTGCTGTGATGAACCAGTCTGTGATTTTTGCTGGTGAATAACTGAGTTGTGCGCGTGCGATGCAGACGTGCGATCGCATCAAGCAGTCGGCCAGCGGCACCAAGCGCCGGGTCTTCATCATCGAGACCATGGGGGGCTACTGCGGCTACCTGGCCACCGTGGGCGGCCTGGCTGCAGGCGCCGACACCGTCTACATCTACGAGGAGCCGTTTGACATCCGGGACCTGCAGGTCAGAGACCAAGTCTGCTCTCAGTGTTTAGTGAAGAAGGCAACTTAAAGGCTCGTATCTCCCTCCGATGTGTTCTGAATGTCTTTATGTTTCATAACTTTAATTTAACCTCACTATAACGTTAATGTAAATGTTTTCAAAGCCTCTGAGCTGCCGTCGGTTCACCGCTGCCTCTGCCTGGACGTGTCAGGAGTGTGCAGGCGACCCAGATGATGGCAGTCGTGCTTATTAATAACCGCTGAGCTGCGTCACTCATTCCGTGACAGACAGATCTCATCAGGTCGGGGGGGATTAGAGCTGTCGCTGTGTCTACGTCGTTGCTGTCGCACTGTTTTAAAATGAACCTTTGTTAGATTCTTTACAGTTTACAGAGCAACTCCTCTACGCCTCAGATGGATGCCCACGTCCTGACTTCACGCTCTGACGTTTCATTTTTATTTTAGTCTGGTACAGTTCAACGTCTCTTACTTTTATAAAAGTTGTTTTTTTAAATTGTACTGCTTTGTGTGAGCTACTTTCCACTCTACAAATATTAATATACAGTTAAGTGGCAACAGAAGATGAACTGAAAAATGTGTTGGTGTTACTCTACGTTATGAAGAGGCATGAGCCAACATAGAACAGGACTGAACTGAGAGTACATGTGTGTGTGTGGGGAGATACTGTCACACTCTTCGACTAAAAAGTATTATATTTGTAATATAAAACCTTTTTTTTTTCCGAATGACATTTAAAAGATGAAAGGAAACCTGTAAAACCTTCCTTATGCATTAAAACCAGTCTTGGCTTCATCAGAAGGTACAAACAGCAGCTATGGGGCCCCCTGGTGGTGTAAATGTCACCCTGCACCCCTCTGTTCGGGGGGGGGGGGGGTCGTGCTCGTGCTCGTGCTCGTGCATGTTGCAGGACCCCGTCGCTCCGGTTGTAATGCGAGGCTTCGCGCTCTGTTTTCAGGCCAACGTGGAGCATCTGACGCAGAAGATGAAGACGAGCATCCAGAGAGGCTTAGTGCTCAGGTGAGTCCATTTGGTCTCTTTTTTCCTTTAATGTTACATTTACACTGTTTCCTTGCTGCACACATTGTGTGTGTGTGTGTGTGTGTGTGATTGTAAAACTGTGTTTTTTGTTGGTAATAACTGTGTTTTGTCTTAAAGAAAACAAGTATTTGTCTTCAATGAAATACCCGACATTTTCAAATGTCTCAGACCGCTCATGGACCGTACACACTTTACGTCATGTCTTCTATTCTGGCTATTTTAAGTCCACTGCAGCATCGCGCTGTTTAACGTGCTCCCAGCAGGCTGGAGGTCTGGGGAAGTAGGACACAGGTAATATTGTGGACAGTGTGTCGGTGCTGAGGTGTGCACCTGCGTCAGTGGTGCATCCTAAGTGGCTCAAGGACACTTGATGTAGAGAACAAACAGCTTGAGGACACTAGCTAGGCTGCTTAAAGGGCCGGTTCTCTGTGTTGCTGTTCATCACTCAACCTTCATGTGTTTCTTTGGTAGAAAGTAGATCCAAAGTAAAGAGTTTGCAGCAGCTGCTAACTTTATTCTAGTTTAGTTTATTCAGCGAGCCGACCTCGTTAACTAAGCTGTTGCCCTTTAACGTACGTTTCAGAAATGAGAACTCCAACGAGAACTTCACCACCGACTTCATCTACCAGCTGTACACTGAGGAGGGACGAGGAGTGTTCGACTGTAGGAAGAACATCCTCGGTCACATGCAGCAGGTCGGACGCACACGCGCACACACACACACACACACACACACACACACACACGCACACACACATGTTTTTTGTTATGTATGCTGTATTTTCACCCGTTGAAGTGAACTTGCAGTGATGTTAGAGAGTCGTGATGTCCACTCACTCTTTCCGTGGTCGCAGGGAGCTGCAGCTTTTCCCAGCATGCACTGAGAGAGAGGTGTGGTGCAGTACATGTCTTTAATCAGGGCCGAGTTAGAGTTCGAGTTTTTGTGAAGAAGTTTTGTGTATATTTATATAATGCATCACAATACAGATTTTGTTGCACTAATCATCACTGTGATCATTTTACATGCATAATACAAATGTCGTTTTTAATGTTGTGATGTTATTTTTCACAGCCTTGTTTTAAATAGAACAATATTTTCCTCGTTCGCAGGGCGGAGCTCCGTCACCATTTGACAGAAACTTTGGCACCAAAGTCGCTGCTAAAGCCATTCAGTGGATCACACAGACGCTCACGGACTCCTACAAAGGAGGTAAGACACGACGCAGTAATGGTGTGTGTGCACGAGTGTGTGTGTGTGTGAGTGTGTGTGTGTGTGTGTTTGGTTTTAAAGGCTGAAGCGTGTCTTCATTGCAGGGCGGGTGTTCACTAACTCGGAGGACACCGCCTGCCTGTTGGGGATGCGTCGCAGAGCTCTGGTCTTTCAGCCGGTGTCACAGCTCCGGGACGAGTCTGACTTTGTGTGAGTAACATCTTCCAGGTTTCCTCTCGGTAGCGTTACAGCGCCTTGATCCCGTTGCTGTTCAGAGATCAATCTAATCACAGTATAGATTCACAGCCCGGCTCAAAGCACAACAAAGGAGGGAGGAAACAGGAGACACGTGTGTGTGTGTTTTGTCTCCTCAGCCATAGGATCCCTAAAGAGCAGTGGTGGCTGAAGCTCCGCCCACTGATGAAAATCCTGGCCAAGTACAAGACCAGCTACGACGTGTCCGACTCCGGCCAGCTGGAACACGTGACCCGCGTGCGACCCAAAGACGGCGACGCCTCGGCGGCCATCTGAGCCGCGCCCCCCCCCTCCCCCCACACCACCCCACCCCCCCACCCCACCCCCCCGCTGCCACCGGAGGAGAGCTTCAACCCAACAAGCAGCCATCTGTGACCGCTACTCACAATCACAGATCGACTGCAAATACATTCACGTAGATTCATCAAAGCTGTTGTACGGTGACGTCGTGGGACTTATCAGAAGGGATCTTCTATTTTATTGAGATGATGACGGGGAAGAGATAGACGGATTCATTTTGAGGGTGAATAGAGCTCAACAAGCTGTCAGAGCTGATATTGTATTTTCCAGATTCCCAATCAAAGTTATTATAACCTTAAATATATATTGCCCTCCTTACTATGTCCTGAATATGTATCAAGTTATAGTCTTGATATTGTAGCTTTATCAAAATTTCTTACCACCAAGTTGACCGAACGTCGTGTAGCTGCAGCGAGGCGGAGCCGGTGATGTCCAGCTGCTCTTCTGTTTTATTATTTCCTACAGCACTTTGAGCCCTTTAACCAATGTAAACTCATGAAGCTGCTTTTAAAGAGATAATATATAGACGAGGAGGATCACACGGCGTCGACCCAACGCCGGTTCACGCCTTGAAAAACGTGTCTAACAACTTGATTGTAAAATGGAAATGTGACCGACAGGAGGTTTAGTGGGCTGAGCTGGTGTGTGTGTGTGTGTCTCGTATCACCTGCTAACTGTGTGTGTGTGCGTGTCTCGTATCACCTGCTAACTGTGTGTGTGTGTGTGTGTGTGTGTGTGTGTGGTGTTGCCTTATCCGTTTGTATCCGCCCTGGGCTTTGTTTGTGGCATCTTTGTAGAGTAGGGTCCTGCTGTTGCTGTAGTTTGGCCGTGGAGTGGAGAACGTCTAAAGACGTGTACGCAACATTAACTCAATGTGCTGGAAGTGTGATGTGTGTGTCCTGTCCTGTCACAGAGTAATAAAGCCTTTATCGTGTGGAAAGTTATGAAATTGTGTTTGTCAGTAACTTCTATTGATTGAAAAATGAAAAATGTCGTCATAGTATAGCATGTTGAAAGGATTGAGTTAATGTCATGTCAAAATCAGAACCAGAATCAGATATGGTTTATTGCAAAGCATTTTTGAAAATACAAGTGATTTTCCATGGGGATTGGTACTTAACAACATACACATTACAATAGTATGAAGACATAACTAAAAACATTACATTTTTCAAGAGAACATGATGAACAATATACAAGTATGTTTAAAAAAACGCCTGTTTTTAAATTGTAAATGTGAAGGTTTGCGGGGATGTCGGAGTCAGACGGGGTCCTGGACTGCGCTGATGAGCCTGGCTGCAGTCGGGATGAAACCGTTGTTTTCCTTGAGGTGTTCCATACAGATTTTGTCCGGGGTGAGAGGGGTCAGTCACGATGCTGCTTGCCTGCCTCAGGGTCCTGGAGGCTGTGACCTGATGGTGATGAAGGAGGCGAGGATGGACTCGGTGTAGAAGTGCACCATCATCGTCTTTGGCAGGCTGAACGTCTTCAGCTGCCGGAGAAGGTGCATCCTCTGCTGAGCCTTGGTGGTGGAGAATGTTCCGCTCCCATTTGATGTCCCGGTGATGATTGTTTTCCGAAGAACTCCACGAAGCCAACCATGGAGTCACACAGTGGGATATGGGCAGAAATCCACAACCATCTCGACAGTCTTTAGTGTTGAGCTTATCAATGACAAAGTATAACGTGTCGAAGGAAGTCAGTAAAAACTCATAGCATGGTGAAAAAAGTCAGACTTTAGCATGTCAAAAGAATCACAAAAAGGTCCTGTATGTCGAAATAAATCACGGAAAAGGTCATAGTATAGCATGTCAAAAAAGTAAAAAAAAGTCATAGTATAGCATGTCATAAAAAGGTCATAGTATAGCATGTCAAAAAAGTAAAAAAAAAAGTCATAGTATAGCATGTCAAAAAAGTCAAAAAAGTCATAGTATAGCATGTCATAAAAAGGTCATAGTATAGCATGTCAAAAAAGTAAAAAAAAAAGTCATAGTATAGCATGTCAAAAAAGTCATAGTATAGCATGTCATAAAAAGTCAAAAAGGTCATAGTATAGCATGTCAAAAAAGTAAAAAAAAAAGTCATAGTATAGCATGTCAAAAAAGTAAAAAAAAAAGTCATAGTATAGCATGTCAAAAAAGTCATAGTATAGCATGTCATAAAAAGTCAAAAAAGTCATAGTATAGCATGTCAAAAAAGTCAAAAAGGTCATAGTATAGCATGTCATAAACAGGTCATAGTATAGCATGTCAAAAAAGTCACAAAAGGTCATAGTATAGCATGTCATAAAAAGGTCATAGTATAGCATGTCATAAAAGTCAGAAAAAGGTCATAGTACAGCATGTCAAAAAAGTCACAAAAAGGTCATAGTATAGCATGTCAAAAAAAGTCATAGTATAGCATGTCATAAAAAGGTCATAGTATAGCATGTCAAAAAAAGTCAGAGTATAGCATGTCAAAAAAAGTCATAGTATAGCATGCCAAAAAAAGTAAAAAAAAAAAGGTCATAGTATAGCATGTCAAAAAAGTCACAAAAAGGTCATAGTATAGCATGTCATAAAAAGTTAAAAAAAGGTCATAGTATAGCATGCCAAAAAAAGTAAAAAAAAAAGGTCATAGTATAGCATGTCATAAAAGTAAAAAAAGGTCATAGTATAGCATGTCATAAAAAGGTCATAGTATAGCATGTCAAAAAAAGTCATAGTATAGCATGTCAAAAAAAGTAAAAAAAAAAGGTCATAGTATAGCATGTCAAAAAAGTCACAAAAAGGTCATAGTATAGCATGTCATAAAAAGTTAAAAAAAGGTCATAGTATAGCATGCCAAAAAAAGTAAAAAAAAAAGGTCATAGTATAGCATGTCATAAAAGTAAAAAAAGGTCATAGTATAGCATGTCATAAAAAGGTCATAGTATAGCATGTCAAAAAAAGTCATAGTATAGCATGTCAAAAAAAGTAAAAAAAAAAAGTCAGAGTATAGCATGTCAAAAAAGTCATAGTATAGCATGCCAAAAAAAGTAAAAAAAAAAGGTCATAGTATAGCATGTCAAAAAAGTCACAAAAAGGTCATAGTATAGCATGTCATAAAAAGTTAAAAAAAGGTCATAGTATAGCATGCCAAAAAAAGTAAAAAAAAAAGGTCATAGTATAGCATGTCATAAAAGTAAAAAAAGGTCATAGTATAGCATGCCAAAAAAAGTTAAAAAAAAGTCACAGTATAGCATGTCAAAAAAAGTCACAGTATAGCATGTCATAAAAAGGTCATAGTATAGCATGTCAAAAAAAGTCATAGTATAGCATGTCAAAAAAAGTCATAGTATAGCATGCCAAAAAAAGTAAAAAAAAAAGGTCATAGTATAGCATGTCAAAAAAGTCACAAAAAGGTCATAGTATAGCATGTCATAAAAAGTTAAAAAAAGGTCATAGTATAGCATGCCAAAAAAAGTAAAAAAAAAAGGTCACAGTATAGCATGTCAAAAAAAGGTCATAGTATAGCATGCCAAAAAAAGTTAAAAAAAGGTCATAGTATAGCATGTCATAAAAAGGTCATAGTATAGCATGTCAAAAAAAGTAAAAAAAAGGTCATAGTATAGCAAGCCAAAAAAAGGTCATAGTATAGCATGTCAAAAAAAGTCACAGTATAGCATGTCATAAAAAGGTCATAGTATAGCATGTCAAAAAAAGTCATAGTATAGCATGTCAAAAAAAGTCATAGTATAGCATGCCAAAAAAAGTAAAAAAAAAAGGTCATAGTATAGCATGTCAAAAAAGTCACAAAAAGGTCATAGTATAGCATGTCATAAAAAGTTAAAAAAGGTCATAGTATAGCATGCCAAAAAAAGTCAAAAAAAAAGGTCATAGTATAGCATGTCAAAAAAAGGTCACAGTATAGCATGTCAAAAAAAGGTCATAGTATAGCATGCCAAAAAAAGTAAAAAAAAGGTCATAGTATAGCAAGCCAAAAAAAGTAAAAAAAAAAAGGTCATAGTATAGCATGTCATAAAAAGTAAAAAAAAGGTCATAGTATAGCATGCCAAAAAAAGTTAAAAAAAAAGGTCATAGTATAGCATGCCAAAAAAAGTAAAAAAAAAAGGTCATAGTATAGCATGTCATAAAAGTAAAAAAAGGTCATAGTATAGCATGTCAAAAAAGGTCATAGTATAGCATGCCAAAAAAAGTTTAAAAAAAAGGTCATAGTATAGCATGTCAAAAAAGTAAAAAAAAGTCATAGTATAGCATGTCATAAAAAGGTCATAGTATAGCATGTCAAAAAAAGGTCATAGTATAGCATGTCATAAAAAGGTCATAGTATAGCATGTCATAAAGTCACAAAAAGGTCATAGTATAGCATGCCAAAAAAGTAAAAAAAAAAGTCATAGTATAGCATGTCATAAAAAGTCACAGTATAGCATGCCAAAAAAAGTCATAGTATACCATGTCATAAAAAGTCATGGTATAGCATGCCAAAAAAAAGTCATAGTGTAGCATGTCAAAAAAGTAAAAAAAAAAGTCATAGTATAGCATGCCAAAAAAGTAAAAAAAAAGGTCATAGTATAGCATGTCAAAAAAGGTCATAGTATAGCATGTCAAAAAAAGGTCATAGTATAGCATGTCAAAAAAGGTCATAGTATAGCATGTCAAAAAAAGGTCATAGTATAGCATGCCAAAAAAGTAAAAAAAAAAGGTCATAGTATAGCATGCCAAAAAAGTAAAAAAAAAGGTCATAGTATAGCATGTCAAAAAAAGGTCATAGTATAGCATGTCATAAAGTCACAAAAAGGTCATAGTATAGCATGCCAAAAAAGTAAAAAAAAAGGTCATAGTATAGCATGTCAAAAAAAGGTCATAGTATAGCATGTCATAAAAAGGTCATAGTATAGCATGTCAAAAAAAGGTCATAGTATAGCATGTCAAAAAAAGGTCATAGTATAGCATGTCAAAAAGGTCACTGGGGGTGGGGGGGGGGGTGTGGTACAGAGGCATGGGCCCCTGCTGAGCTGGGGGAGGGGGGGCTGGGGGGGCTGGTGATGGTTGATGGGGCTGTGGGGGATGGAGTCAGGACTGTCCCATCGTCTTTCAAAGCGGCAGTAGTGCTCACTCAGCTCGTCTGCCAGGCAGAGGTCGTTCATGGAGTGGGGGGGGGGGTTTTGGGCTTGTAGTTGGTGATCTGTCTGAGACCTCTCCAGACAGAAGCAGAGTCGTTGGCTGAGAGCTGATGGTGCAGTTTCTCAGAGTACAGTCGTTCAGCATCTCTCACTGCCTTGCTAAACCTGTATTTCCACTCTTTGCACAAGTCCTTGTCCCCGCTCTTAAAGCCGGATCTTTTTGCAGCCTTAGCTGTCCGAGTTCTGCTGTGAACCAGGGTTTGTCGTTGTGCTTGTGTAACGTGTTTGGTGAATCTGTGACTGTGCTTATGTTACTCGGGACAACATGTAACGCGTAAAACATTTTATTCATTTTTATTTAAAAACATCAACTTTTCCACAGTGCTGGGCTTCAGGCGGTTTCTTTTTTTTTGAGATTATTTCGCCTGCTTTCGAAAAGACCCTTTCACAGGGCACCGATGAAGCTGGGGTACATAGAAAAGTAACAGCACGTTTATACAAGTTGGGATACACATTTTTATGTCCTTCCCAATACTCCAGGGGGGGGGGGGGGGGGGGGTTCTCCAAACGTGCAATGTTTGGTTCAGCCAGGTACTTTTCGACCTCCACTTTTTTTTATGAGCAAATTTAAAGTACGCGCCACACAATTTGCGTGACGCAAACGAAGCTCCCTGGCACAAGCACCCATATTTGCTGCGCCATCAGTCACAAGGCAAGTAACGTTTTGGGCCAAACCCCACTCAGACATACGTGCTGCTATCACTGTTGCTAAATGTTCAGCAGCATGTGCTTCAGGGAAATGCTGCACCCCTAAAACAACGGAATGCAAAGAGGTGCTTGCCTCTATGAAACGGCATGTCACAGCTAGATGTGCGTCCGTGTTGATGGAGGTCCACATATCTGATGTCAAACTAACTGCTGATGCCTTCAGCACAACGGCTTTGGCTTTCTCCTTGGACTCCTTGTATCCGTCCTCCACCATCGCTGTCAAAGCCTAAAGGAAAGAAGAGAACACTCTTGGAATGGCAAATATTGGGAAATGGGGAAAAATGCTTCATGCCCTCACATACACACCTGCCTTGTGGGGAGAACATAGGGAGGGTTCAAAGCTTCAACAAGCTCTCTGAACCCTTTGTCCTCCACAATATGCATCTATATATAGCGCTTGTTATGATTATTGAATACTAATTATATAATACCTGTTTACTGTATATTTTGATTGCATTTAAAAAAATAAATGCACTTTATTTCATGTTACTTTGTCCATATTCTTTATTGTAGTTTTACAAGAAAACTCTTAACAAACAAATGCTACAACTATCCTATATGTATGTGCCTTTTTTATAACATCCCATCACTGCACTGAATATCGTACATTATAGTGTGGGATGATTGTATTGTGAAGGACACACTGCTACTACATATATATTCAGTAATATTGCAGGCGGTTTGCTCAGTAGTCATGTGTAGGTGGCTCTTAAAAGAGCCGTTTTGGATGTGCTTGGGCATTACACGGTGTCTTGCCATGGGACCGTTCCCTCAGCAGAGAAGTAGGATGTGAAGGCCTCCCTCACGCTGATGGCCTCTCTCGCCGAGTTGTTGGCAGCAATTCTTCCCAGACCTGGCAGCGGCTCCACCTCTCCAACCGGTGTTCTCACTGCAGTCGTTGGGGTGGTTTTCCACAGGAAGTTATGCAGAACACATGTAGCCTTCACACACTTCTCTGCAACTTCTGGATGGACCTCAATGGCTCGCATGTACATCCTCCACTGAGAAGAAAGGATCTCAAAGGCATTCTTCACAACCAACCGAGCTCGGGAGAGACGGTAATTGAAGATCCGGCGGTCCCTTGGAAGGATGCGGCCGGGGAATGGCCTCATGAGATTTCTTCTCAGTGGAAAGGCCTCGTCAGCAACAAAGACGTGTGGCTGAAGTCCTTGCTGGTCAGCTCCTGGTAGTGGCAGGTCAGCAGGCAGTTGGAGGGTGCCAGAATTAAGAGCTTGACCAAAAGCTTGACCAAAAGCCAAGTTGGCCAGACTCCCACCAGCGCTGGTTCTTCCGTAGCCTCCGACATCAATCAGCCGGAAACAATAATGCGCATCCACAACTGCCAGGAGAACCAATGAGAATGCTCCCTCGTCATTGAAGACCTGAGATCCGGAATTAGCAGGGGCTTTGAGGACAACATGCTTTCCATCCAGTGCTCCACAGCAGAGAGGAAAATGCCACCGCTCCTCAAACTCCACAGCGATTGATCTCCACTCCTCTGTGGTGGGCACCGCCATGAAGTCCTCCACAAGGCAGTCCCAAATAGCTGTGGCAACATCTGGGACAATACTGGAGACAGTGGAGACCCCAACACGGAAGCTGTTTGCGATGGTCCTAAAGGAGTCACCAGTCGCAAGATATCTGCAGCACAGAAAAAAACATTTTACAACAATTTAACAGAGTTATATTGAAGATACTGTAGCCGCTAATATAATTCGTTTTTTTTATTGATACGACTGCACAGCTGTTATGAATAATACACATCTTAAATGCTGGTGATTTTCCATAACAAGTTACATAGTATGTATAATATATGTAAAATCAAAAGCATGACTGCTGTATCAATGCCTTCAGATGACGTTATTTTGAGTATTGTCGGAGTTCGGATCCATCATGGATCCAAACTCCATTCAGAGAAACTATGTTAAAGTGGCTTCCTTGCCCTGTTGTGGACAGACAGACAAAGCCTGAACTTATTTCATCCTTTCATTAATTCATTTCATGAAACTGCCACTCACCGGAGACAGACGGACAGGCGCTCCGCAGCCGAGATGGAACGCCTGTAGTTTGTGTCCAGCCGAGAAATCCTGGGACCGACCCGAGCCAACAGGTCATAGGTTTAAGTACATTTTGCTGATAATGCTTGTGTACTTTTACTGGATATTGAAAGCAGGATTTTTTGTTTTTACATTCATACATTGTTGTATTAGTTATGACTTATGGAAAAGATGTGAATACTTCCATCAGTATAGCCGAGCACTGCAACAGGAAACAGTCCCACTCGCCTGCAACTCAACACCAGAATGCTGCTTTGGCTCCATCATGTGGCAATGAACAGTGTATACTTTACCCGGTGAGGACTACAAAAGAGTATTGAAATGATGTGACAACTGATATTAGATATACTGTAACACCAATTTTGTTTTTGATTACACTGCAGAAAGGCAATTTTTTGACTTCTCAGAACAAGGTGATTTCAAATATGAATACAATGTATTGAAAGGTACTCTGTGCATTCGGTAGATTTGCCGGCATCTAGCGGGGAGGATGCAGATTGCAACCAGCTAAACTTTTTCAAGCTGTGCCAAGCGAGTAGGAGAAATACGGTGGCCGATGTGAAAACCTGAACGCATGAAACACAGCGATTCGTATTTGTCGTATTAAGGCGTTAATGTTGCACTGATGCACTCTGGATCAACCCGTGTGTGTCTGCAGGTGGAACACAGCACCCCCTCACAGAACATACAACTTAGAAGTTGCACAAACTGAAAAGTTGAAAAGAAAATCTCTGGAGGAACAGCAGTTCAAGGCACAATAAGCCTTTATTTCTTTTACAGCATTTCAACATTACAACATCTTTCACAACATCTTACTCGACATTACTGCAGGTGCCGTGGCCGTTACAGCTGCAACATGCCCCCTGTGGTCGCGATGAGACTCCACTGGCTGGTCTCCGGCCTGTAGCGCTCTGCCCGTCAAAACCTCCCGTGGCGTAGATGCACTCGCCCAGCACAGCGACGCTCACGTAGCATCAGCGGTGGTACATGAGTGGCCCCTCGTGCCAGGTGCGCATGCTCACGTCGAACCTGCGCACGCTGTTGAAACGCTCGACCCCGTTGAAGCCGCCGACGCAGTAGAAGCTCCCGTCGAGGACGGCGTGCCGTGGTAGG
Organism: Lycodopsis pacificus; assembly: GCA_028022725.1. NCBI lineage: Eukaryota > Metazoa > Chordata > Actinopteri > Perciformes > Zoarcidae > Lycodopsis > Lycodopsis pacificus. The sequence continues at coordinate 24,610,440 of CM051700.1, read as the reverse complement.
CGCGAGGACCCCACGTCTCGGTGCCGTGGTAGGTGCGCGGACCCCACGCCTTGGTCCGTCACCTGCATCCAGAGGTCGGTGCTGACGTCGTACGACTCGATGCTGTTCGTTGGATCGGTGCCGCTCCAGCCCCCTATGGCCAACAGGATGCCGTTAGGCAGGCGAGGGCGGGCGAGAGGGTTGCTGAGATGCGCAGAGGGTCTGGACCTCATGATGGGACTTAGGATTTCGATGACTGCCCTGACCATGTGCAGGCACTCAGCGTTGTTCTTCACCAGCTCATTGGACATCACGTTCAACCTCAGGTAGTCCTTACTCATCAACACCAGTCGCACCTACACAGAGACTGCAGCACCACAGCGAAAAGCAGACATCGCAGTGCTCTTGTCTACGGTATATGTTAACCTTTTGTCACCAGATTTAGTTTAGACTTGCATCTTCAGCATTAAAAATAAAAGTAACAACACTACGCGTGTGTCCGCCTCGAGAATACATCGCAGAAATTGGCGACGAGGATAAAACTACGTTCCCGCAGGGTAGGAGAGACACTCGGTGTCAGTACTAGTGAGTATGATGGCCCTGTTTGGGAGAATTGACGAATTCAAGCCAGAAAATGAACAATGGTCCGCGTACATTGAACGGATGGAACAATTCTTCGAAGCTAACGACGTAGCCGAAGATAAGCAAGTAGCTACGCTTCTCAGTGTAATGGGTGCGGCTACTTATGGGCTTTTGAGAAATCTGGTGCAGCCCAGGAAGCCAAAAGATAAGACGTTTGACGAAATAGTGGCCGTTCTAAAGGAACATTATGAGCCCAAGCCCTTATTAGTAGCTGAAAGGTTTCGCTTTAGCCGGTGTAACCAAAAAGCCGGTGGCTCAGTATGTAGCGGAGTTGAAACAATGCGCATCTAACTGTGAGTTCGGCGCCAACTTGGACGCATCACTGCGAGATCGTCAGTGGAATAAGAAACGAGGGCTGCCAGAGGAGACTACTTTCGGAAAATGATCTGACTTTTGCAAAGTCTTTTGAGATCGCGCTCAACATGGAGACTACGGACAGAGACGCACGAAAACTATTGAGCCCAAAAAATGAGCCCACACCCGTGCTCGCTACTGGATTGGTTATTACCAGCCATGACGTCTCCGTCCCTGATTCGTCACACTCACTATCACGTGACCCGTACCCGGAAGAAAACAAACAGCCGGGCGACCAGCAGCGATTCATTTCAACATGGATAACGAATGGCAAGCCTTGCTTGCTGTGTTGTCTGTACTAGCAGCTATTGTGGAGTTAAATGCGTCATTTTACAATGCTGCTATTGCCTACAGGCGGAGGAGGCGAGCTGTTCTTCGAGCGATGAGCGACCATTCCCGAGTCCAGAGACGCTATCAGCCGGACATGGAGCGCCGGTTTTGTGCACGCTGTATTACCTGTTGTGCAGTAAAAAGTCTGCATTTATGTGGAGGAAGCAGCTGTTATTCTAGCGATTAGCGAGCTGCTTGACCATCGGCGATCAGCTCCCACGGAGCGGCTGTCTGAAGCTACAGTTAGCAATAAATGCTATTCAGAGCTACAGCTACAAACAGACAACACGGAGGAAACGAGTGAGAGACGAGTGAGAGACGAGTGAGCGATGCTGATTCGTTTTACTTCTTCCGTTTGGTAGCCTTGAGAGACCTTAAGGTGCGTTCACACCAAACGCGTTGATTTTTTGACGCACCGCAAAAACGCGTCCAACGCGCCGCCGGTCGTGTTCACACCAAACGCCGCAAAATCGCCGGAGAGGGGGCGTGGTTTATAGACCTGGATCTGTTCAACTGTCCGCCATTAACCATGGAAAAAATAACCTATATTTCTGTGTTGTGGAAGTCACAGATATCCCGGGAAACTAAACGCCGTCATGTCTGGTTCATAATATTGTTCAGAGGAGCTCCGTGGATTGTATCGAGCTGTATTCACTGTGTCTAGCAAGCCACCGGTCGCTGTTTACTACAGCTGTAGGAACCCTAAATAAACTGATTCGGCTGTGATTCAACGGCAATAAACCGACAAAAAGGGACTCCGAAATAACTACGTAATGATGCGGATTTGTACTTGTCTTCTCCGACAAAAAGGGACTCGGAAATAACTACGTAATGATCCCGATTTGTAGGCTACTTGTCTTCTCAATGGAGCTCTGATGGAGCGGTGCTAGGCTATGCTAACATCGTAGCAGCTCCGCCAGCACTCAATAACGTCATGTAGACGTAAATACGGCAGCGTCTATTCATTGTTTGTACCATATGGTTTACACACACACATGTATACACATAGTTTGGTCCGGTCTCTGTTGATATGAGGTATCGTAGAGCTCTGGGTGAACACAGACGGCTACAGCATTTATTTCCTGATTCAACAGCGGCAGGAAGTCAGTGATGACAGGGGGAGCAACTCAACGCTGATAGGCTATCGCGCCACAGCGTCACGCGATTATGTCGCAGAAGTTGAAAAATTTCAACTCACGCGTTGGCGGTGGACGCGGTGGTCCACCGCGCCGCAGAAACACGTCCAACGCACCGCGCCATCGCAAAATCGCGGCGGGCCAGTCTCATCGCGTCTGTGCATAGACTTTGAATGTAATCTCGACGCGCGTCAAAAAATCAACGCGTCCGGTGTGAACGCACCTTAAGTCCTTCTTTATGGAGCATGAAAATATGTACGAAGATATATTATATTCGCTAATGCTAATCGCGGTTAGCATTTCCCCATTGGCGGTAATGTTAAAATTAGCTTAGAAGAGCACTGCAATGTCTGCTTTTCGCTGCGGTGCTGCGGTCTCTGTGTAGGTGCGACTGGTGTTGATGAGTAAGGACTACCTGAGGTTGAACGTGATGTCCAATGAGCTGGTGAAGAACAACGCTGAGTGCCTGCACATGGTCAGGGCAGTCATCGAAATCCTAAGTCCCATCATGAGGTCCAGACCCTCTGCGCATCTCAGCAACCCTCTCGCCCGCCCTCGCCTGCCTAACGGCATCCTGTTGGCCATAGGGGGCTGGAGCAGCGCCGATCCAACAAACAGCATCGAGTCGTACGACGTCAGCACCGACCTCTGGAAGCAGGGACAGACCAAGACGTGGGTCCTCGTGCTACCACAGCACCGCCGTACTCAACGGGAGCAGCTACTGCGTCTGCAGCTTCAACAGGGTAGAGCATTCCAACAGCATGCGCAGGTTCGACGTGAGCATGCGCACCTGGCACGAGGGGCCACTCATGTACCACCGCCGAGGCTACGTGAGCCTCGCTGTGCTGGGCGAGTGCATCTACGCCACGGGAGGTTTTGACAGGTACTCGCGACTCAGCACCGAAGATCCAGCGCAGGATGGCTCTCTACGCTCACATTGAGGTTGTTTCTACCGAGGATGTCGGCGAGTTGCTGCACGGAGAGCTGCGGGAACTCTTCGGACCAAACCACCTCCTCAAAGTGGTCAACGATGAAGTGGTAGGCCTCGAGCCGCAGCTCGTGGGACAAGCAGGTGTCGGTGACCTGAAAGATGCCAATGCCGAATTTTTCTCTGCATTTGACCCATCCCTGTAGATAGGGAGCAGTGGGCTGCCAATGACAGGCGCCTGGGGAGCAGTTAGGGGTTCAGTGTATTCAGGTACACTTCGACACGTGACACATCCCAGTCGGAGATCGAACCGTGAACCTTCCGGTTCCCAGACGACCTCTAACCCAGCGCGCCACGGTCGCCCCCACGACAGGTACACTTCGACACGTGACACATCCCAGTCGGAGATCGAACCGTGAACCTTCCGGTTCCCAGACGACCTCTAACCCAGTGCGCCACGGTCGCCCCCACGGTGTACGCAAACTCAATGATGAGCTGCATCATGGCCGGAGACAGGCCGGGTATGTGGAAGACCTCCTTGTCTGGAGGTGAACAGCGACTCCAGAGATCTCTGCAGAGGATTGGAAACAGACTTCAGATTTTCATTCTCATTGTCTCATTGATAACAATGATAACGTTTTCAAATAAACATTCACAAAATCAACATATTACACCGTTTTGCATTAAAGGGAAATTGTACAATACGTAAACCGCCGGACATCATTCCGAGTGTAACTAGCAGTAAGAATGTCGCTGTCAAATAAATGTCACAAATATGTAATACTACATTTTGTATGCTATTTTAGTTTTCTTTTGTGATCTCTCTGGAGCTGTTTCACCACCATCTACAATTCATCTCAGGTTTTGTGCAGCAGTGAACAGCTTCTTCCTTCAATTTGTGTGTCGAATTAACCATCTCAAGTGTTTGCAATTACTTTTCGTTTTGTTGCATTAAATTAATTCAGTCACTTTTCTGAACACACAAACTACTCAACGCTACTAATCAATACTAATCTGCTTAAAAGCACATTACTTATACATATATATATCAGATAGCCAACTCACTGGAAGTACGTGCTGCATCGACACAGGAAGACCTCGTTGATCTCAAACGTTACGTCCTCGACTTTGACGACTGCGTCGCAAAGTTTTCCCTCCAGACGGGGAGAAATAAACGATGCGCTTGCCCTGAGTGAAGATTCGTTCCAGTAGCTCATCTTGATTTTCTGAGAGAGCTTTTTGGTCGATGACTTGTCTCAAGGGTCGCAACAGGTCTTTTGAGTCAAAAGAGAGACACTGACCACACCACATGGTCAGGTGCTAGAATTCTAGTTCCAGGATTCCACGCTAGAATGGAATCCTGGAACTTTGACATCACTGATGAACTGACACCCTCCAATTCAACCTGTAGACCATGCCATTGTCATACAAGCATAAAGTTATGCAGTATTTATTGCTGTTACTTAGGTTTCTTTTTGTGTTTTACATGTACATCAATCTGACAGTGGTGTTTCACCAAAGTGGCAAAAACATGATAAATGTTGCTGTTTTGCATATAATCCACACTGTAAACAGTGTCATTCTGCTTTTGACAGAAGCCATTTCACTGAATGGTGCACATTATGTTTTACATAATATGTAAAACATAATGTAAAAAACACATGTAAAACTTATTATGTTTTACTTGTATTACAGATGTCCACCAGTAAAATAAGCAACTCAGTCATTTTACTGTTAGTTTAAACTCCTTGGTCACTTTGTCAGGTACTATATAATCTAATACAATCCACTACAACAGCTCAGATATCAATGTTTAGTATTTGTAAAAAACTTTCAGAGATGTTGATTCAACTATGTGTTTATTATTGACGTTGAAGTTTGCAGTGCTGTACATGCATCTATGCATGAAGCCATTCATATCCTTTAATCCAGATTATTCACTTTAAATGAGAAGAACAGTTATTTATGTACGTCTATGTATTATTTATAATCCATCCAGTTGAATTTGAAAACAGTAATAATTGATGTGTACTTTATTTGATTTCACAGTTGTTGACTACACAGACACGTTGTTACTACTATTAGGCTTCTTGAATATATAGATATATACAATATATATATAAAAAATGGCAGTAAATAGCGCGAGCTAGATATTATTGTAATGTTTCGGACCTATGCCCTAGAGATTTTCTCAATCTGGATCTTTTGGAATTTTAGTTGAATACCCCCGATATATCACATAAAAACGTCAGTGTATTTTGTCTTACTTCAAACATTTAATGTCATTATTTGTAAATGTTTCACTGCTGGTTTGAAGATTAGTTCTTACCTTTATTATATTGTCCTGAATTGTGTAAAAGTTACATGATTTGTCTGGATACATGACCTGTATTACGCCGCAGAAAACACACATTCCCCATTTGAAATTAGCATCACAAAATAATAACAAAGAGCCGACTCAGATTTTGTTTTTCAATATGATACTGTAATGTAAGTCATATTTTCATTCATATGTACACAACATAATACATAAAAAGAAGTTTAATCTGAAGAATCAGATCATGATAACACAATTTTTGCCACCGTTTTTAAATAATCCCAACTAGAGCATTGCCTGCAGGTTCTCAGTACATCTCCAGTTATTAAATACCAGCTGCTCAGATTATTTTACAATCCATGAAGGATCTTTTTTAATCGTCTCGTTCTCTGGACCCAGGATGGCAACACCGCACGTCCTCTGACCAACACCGAGGTACCTGCAGGAACACAACACTCGTTTTATATTCCAACTCCATTTCATTCACAAGTGTTAGGAATAACTACAAGGATGGTTAAACTTCACCTTTCGGCCACTTCCACCAGGCTTCTGTGACTCACGGCGAAGAGTCTCTCTCTGTGACTCTGCAGCATCTCATCCGTGACGCCGCTGAGGAAGCGACCCATTCCTGCAACACGGAGACATGCTGAACAAACCAGTAGCTAGAACCCACACCGCTTCCATTTAAAGACAGGCTGAACGAATGTAGAACACGATATCATCTGCAAGATAATTACACGTTTAATCAACGCTCAAAGGATTTGATTCAACACAGCGGGGGGGGGGGTCTCACCTTTGCTTGCGGGGGCCACGGGGGAGTCGACAGCTGAGAAGACCGACAGTTTGGCTTCATCGATGTCCTGCTGGGTGAACTGTCCCGACTTGGCCCAGTCCACACCTTTACGAAACGCAGACAACGTCTGCACCGAGTTCGGGTCACTGAGAGACGGACGAGGCGGAAACGTGAGGCTCAACACACTGAAACGATCACCGTTTCATTTATCGATTCTTTTCTCAATTCATTGTGCGACGTTAGTGCATTTCCACCTCCGTGCAACAGGTAACGTACAGTATTAGCGAGCGTTGGACCGCTGCCTACCTGTACGAGTAAAAGGTGAAAAGACCTCCTCCCATCCTGGCTCCGCCCCCATAAGCTCCTCCCTTCTCCCGGATCTCTCCATGTAGAAATTTCGCAGTCATCATCCTCCCCAAGATGCACAAACTGACAACGAGAGGAAATTAAAAAAAAAAAGGCATCAGACTGAGGATGTGCTTCGTTGTAATCACCACTAGGGCGTACAGGTGTTACAGGGTACCTGGCGTAGTCCTCGTGGGAGAACGGCACCGTACGAATACTCTCGCTGACAAAGTTGACGGGGAACGGCAGCTGGAAGAACGTCTTCATCTGACACGGCTTGAAGTTCTGCTCCTGAAAGGTGAAGTCAAAGAGTCAAAAACACCATTTAATCCTGATTCAGCATCGAGTTATTCATCATTAATAAAACAAGACAGAGTAGCAGGTGTTCTCATATAGTGACCTTAAAGAGGAGGCAATGTTATGAACACAACATAATTGACACTTTAAACATGTATTCTGATACAGTTACTATAAACTAGTTGCATCCAAGTATAATAAAGTGATGTAACTTGATTACGTTATGTCAATTTTGGATATGCAAATAAAGACAAGAGACGCGAGTCTCCACGCTGTTACATAAAGACGGTGCTCAGCAGGATTGAACTTACGGAGATGAGTTTCCTACTCGGCCCGGAGTCGTCCAGGGGGTCGAGCGGCCTCTTTAATGACGCAAAGAAACATATACATTACATATTCATCTGACAAACATCTCAATACGACACACAGTCTAACAGTTTGTTATCTCACCTTAATAATATTGGCTCTGACCGGTTTGCGAGCTTTTCTGTTGACGGCGACGTCCTTCATGAAACTCTCCAACTGCTCCGACGTGTCGGACATTTTCTGTGGAGTTGTGTTGATCGCACACCTGGTGGAAGAGATATTTTAATGTAAGGCGAGAGAAGTAAGCCGAGTGCACGATATACACCGAATATACCCCGAAATCACTTTTACATTACAGCAACAGAGCTCTAGAAACATGACACCATGACGTCAGCAGGCGTGCGTTAATACAAACCCACCTCATGTTGTCCGGGTTGAGAATGTGTTTCTTGATTTTGGGTAATGTTCGGATGACTTTGTTGAGGTCGGACATCTCGGCTATCCTCTTCATGAACTTCACCTGAGGTTCAAATAACCAAAACAGCCGTTTCACACACCGTTCACGCTGAGAAACTAAAGTAAATAATCTCTCTCGCACGCAAAGAGCGCTTTCTGCTCGGCACCTGTTTGATCCCACCGAACGTCTCGTGCAGTTCTCCTGCAGGCGTCAGGTGTCTCCCCGCGTGGGTCATTGCGTACATGTGACCCGAGTAGGAGATGCCATTGGCCAACTCCTGCGCTGACATCATCACCAGCACTCTCAGGCGCTCCTCGTCGTTGAAGTGGGGGCTGGAAGAAAACATTTGCCAGTCGGCGTTTACGTCTCAGCATCCGTGAATGACGAAACAAGATCGGGTTTTTTTTCTGTTTGTGGAGCTTGAACTCGTGTCTGTATCGTCTCCAGCTGCAGGTGACGTGAAGCGCCGGAGGACATACCTGTTGAATATGTCGCTCCACAGCTGGAACATGTGAGGAAGGTTCCTCTCCAGGCAGGAGGAGTACAGGAGGACACCCTGAAGCAGAGAGCACAGAGCCGATGAGAGACGCTGCACACAATGAAGCAATAACTCACTTTTCTGAGATGCATAAGGGTTGGGGATTATCCCAGCATGCACTAGGGCTGAAAGCAGGGACCCAAACCAGACTGCCGGCCGGGTTTGGACGTTAATAACTGTATTAATTTGTGTTGCAGCAGGACACGGCTATGTAATCAGCACACAGAGCACGACACCGACCTGCTCGTACATGTCCAGCTGGCTGGAGTCGGGGGTGACCTGGGGGGAGACGGACATGCCGCCGGTCCTCAGCTCCATCTGCTGGGACTGCTGCCTGTAGTCCAGAGCGCCACAGCCCAGCCTACAAACAGAAAACACATCCAGCCTGTAAGAGGTGCTTTGCATGCTGGGAAGCATTTACAGTCTTTACACACAAAAGAAACGGCCTATCCGTCTCAATCTCACATTAAAGTACACGGACTGCACAAGAAGGCTAAATTGGTACAAAAATGTATTTATTCCATCCTCCATCAAAATATCGCCTCTAATATGTTTTTGTAGACGTTGTGGTTCAGGTACTCCGTGTATGCAACCTGAACACAATTGGGGAAACAGAATGGATTCTAGTCTGTGATCTCTGGTTCTTGACGGACTGACTCACTTGGTGATGACGCTGCAGAAGAGCGGCACGTAGAGCCGGAGGTCCTCCGGCAGAGTGTTGAGGCTGCACATGGCTCTGAAGTAAACCAAGCCGTTGGTCGGCTGCTCGCAGTACTGAACCGGAACGCCTCCTGTGGAGACGAGGAGAGGTTCAGCCAAACGCTCTCGACGACAATAAACACCGCACTACAATCCTCTGCAGACGGGATGTGGACTGTAATGCTGTGGACACTGTACCGGACCTGCAGTGCTGATTTGAACAGGAGTGATGGGTATCGTGGGCTCGATGTCGGACACTTTGAGCGCAGGCAAACAGGAGGCATCCTGGGTTTGACTCTGAACAGCCAGCAGCTCCAGACCTTTCCAAGAAGAACAACACAGAATCACAAGTTCGATCAGATTCAAGTTAATGGACTAGAACTCCTACGAGGAGAGATTCCCCCACACAGACCGAGCAGCGAGGTGATCGTTACCGTTCTCGTAGATCTCTTTTCTGTCACCGTCAGACAGAGCCTGGATCTTCTTCTGGAGCTTCTCCTCCTCCGCCTTGGCCTGCTTCTCCAGGTAGGCCTCATCTGGGCTCATGGACAGGGTCAGTCTGTGCGTGTTCTCCTGCAGGGCCGATGGAGAGGGGGAGGAGGAGGTTTAAAGGAGGAGAGAAAAGCATTCATTAAATGCTTCATTCCAACTAGAGGGCCTGAGGTAAAGCCGCTGGAGGAAGCTTCTACATGTTCATTGTAGATCTCCCTGAAGTAGTCAGTGCATCATTTCAGTACGTTTCTCCTGCTTTCTCTCAATAACATAATCCCACCCTCTCAAAACTCCCAACCACCGGGCTGTTTCAGCTACAGCGCCTCAATCCTCCCCTTTAACATATGGACATACTGCATGGAGCTCCCCTCGCTCACCTTGAAGTAGTGCTTAACTTTGTCCTGCAGGAAGCGAGGGTTTTCCTTCAGGGCTCGTCTGAACTTGGCAACGCTGTCGCTGATCTGCAGCAGCTCCACCGGGTCGCCGTCATGGTTCCACGATGACGCGACGTACTAAAAACGCAACAAAACCAAATGTCAACAGTGAAGAAACAAACACGTCAAAAAGAGCTTTTATGGTTATAAATACACGCGGTGTCCTTGTGGAAACAAAATGAAGGTTCCAGATAACCGGTGAACTCACCGAGGCCAGAGACAGGCCGAAGTTGGTGGACTGGTGCTTCATCTGGATCTCGATCCTATGGAGCAGAGCTTCGATTCTTTCCTCCTCAAAGCCGCCTCTGTGAGCAAGACGGAGACAATAATCCAGTTAATGAGATTAAACTTCATTAATCCTGAAGGTGCTTGAGTTTGATCAAAGATTACAACAGAAGAATAAAAACAAAGATATATGAACAACAGAGTTCGGATTATCAAGTGTGAAAGAAGTAATACTGACACCAGTGCCTAATTATATTGCGCATTGCTGTGGTACTCACTCTATGATGTCGTCGATGGTTTGGCTGATGATTCGTGTCACCCTCTCCGTGTCCTCCTCAGACATTCCCTGCAGGCCGATGCTGAACGACGCCTCCTTGGTGCTGCCGTCGTATCTGCACAACAGGACATTTCAACACGTTGCACATGAATACCAAGGACGCTGAACAGCACCAAGCGCCACCAAGAGGTCAAACACTTCAAGGGACAATGTGCCATCTGTTTATGTGGATGTCTAAATGGATGCCGATGATCAATGTTGTCAACTGAAGCAACAAATTCCTCAGCAATTGTCTGAGAAAGCAGAGTTTGCGGCTGAAAAATCTGTTGCTCTTCCTGCATCCCATCTCATTATAATGCAGGTTTGCTGAGGCGCTCACCCTACGACTGAAGAGAAGTCGGTTCCTATCTTGGGTTCAATGAGGGCCTTGTAGAAGGGAGAGTTTGGTCCGGAGATCATCAGCGATGACAGCAGGCTGAGAGTGAATCCTTCAGACGTGTCGGTGATGCTGCAGAAAGAAACCAGAAGAAGAGATCAGATGTTACTGAATAACAGAGTTGACTGTTTGAAGGGAACCGCCTCTTTGTATCGAGGAAGAAACCCTTTGAAAAGCTGTCGACACAACGATAGAAACGAGGGTCAGACAACATCAGGAGAAACGCATTCATGAGATGCAGCCGGAGTTAAGAGAGCGATGATGTGGTCTTACTCTCCCAGCAGGTAGCTCACACACAGCGTCTCCTGCCTGGCTGGATCTGGAGCCATAGCATCAGGGCTGCAGGTCACATGGTCTTCTCTCTGGGAAACCGATGAGGCTCTCAGTGAGATCACACAGACTACTCAATGCATTTCATGTTTCTAATAATAAAACCATGCATGCGAGGGATAATTAAATACACGATGATGTGGATAACAGTAGTTTCGTAGTCTCATATACCCTCTCACTCTTCGTGTAATATATAAATCTGTATTATGAGCTTACGGGGCTGCTCCAGCGCGGCTGGGACGGGACCTCTGTGTTCGGGTTGATGCGTTCAAACTTGGACAGCGCTTCCTCTTCAATCTGCTCCAGGTGCTGCTCCAACGGCAGATCTCCATAAGTGAAGAACCTGAAGAGCGCATGGAAGAGTCTCACATCTTTAGGGAATGCGTTTTAAACAAATAGGTCAAATCTAAAAAGCCGCATGCTTTCTGCGAGTGAGCGTCGCTCTACCTGGCGTTGCTGGGGTGGTAATGTGTGGCGTGGAACTGTTTGAGTTGCTCCCAGGTGAGGTCTGGGATGTCTAGAGGCTCCCCTCCCGACACCACCGAGTAGGTGTGGTCTGGAAACAGCTTGTTCTGGAGGTGCTGGGCGTACACACGCTCGTTTTCCGACTGCAAGAACACACAAACAAATTAATATTTCAGATTAGGCCACTGCTCACATGGTAAAAGCATTACCGATTCAAAAATAAATAACGTAAACACACTGCTACGTAGCACATGCTTTGGTTCTAAACAGTGGAGAGTGCCTTTTGTACATGTGCCGCTGTCCATGGTGCTGAAACAGAGCAGAGCTCATGGATAAACAGAAAAAAAGTTTCCTAGTTTGGTTTCTTAGCCCGCTGACTGAGAGAGAGAAGCAAACAGCTGTTTCTACACGTCTACTACATGTACTGTGCTACTATTGGGCTCATAATATATAATAACTATTAATAGCAGTGAGCGGGAACGTGTTGACTTACAAAAGCTCCCTTCATTTCATTGAACACCACTCCTTTAAACACCAGAGGGGAGCTGAGGTCTGTGGGGTTTTCGTTCTCCAGCCTCCAGCCCTCCTGCCTGAGAATCCAAGACACACAGAGTCAAACTAGACCGTTACAGACCCGCCAAGGGTTAACTCCTAATGATTGGTCTGTTGACTGTCAGGCAATACACCATTAAGAGACAAAACCACAACGGTTTACTTTGTCTCTGTACTTTATGATATACAACTGAGCAGCTTCAGCATTGTAACTCACCAGAAATCCTGCTCTCGCAAACAAGGGAAGAAGACGGCATCCAGATAGACCGACAGAAGGTTCTGGAAGTCCTTCCCATTTTGTGTTGAGAACGGATACATGGTGTAGTCACTGGCTGTTAATGAGGAAGCAAACAAACAAGACAACACATCCAAAAATGTTATCAGCCACTTAAGAAATAACCAAAAATGACGCGGAAGTCGTTTTCTTTTATTTTGAAGCTGATAAAAATTGACAGCAGTTTTAATTCAATCAATCAAGCATTTGTGCATATACACACACATTTTCAATACATACATGTAGTATATTTGGACATTGATCATAGTTATTTAATATAAAATGAATATGTGAATCCATATATTCTGCAATCGCAATAATGAGGGAAAAATTAAAACCTCTGTTCAACTAAAAACACTACATTATTTCCAAGTAAATGCATTAAAACCTTTAAATCCCCAACTGACTAGATCCATAGTCCCCGATTAATTTTAAACTCACGATATTCATGTGAATATATGAGCAAACTCTTCCCCAACTTCTCTCCTCACAGACCCAGAGGTCCCGTGGTGCATTCAGGTTGAACTTGAAGTTCTGTACCTGTGAACGCATTCATGAAGGTGGACAGCGACCTGTTGAGCATCTTGAAGAAAGGGTCTCTGCAGGGATACTTCTTAGACCCACAAAGCACCGTGTGCTCCAGGATGTGTGGGACCCCTGTGCTGTCCATGGGGGTCGTCCTGAACTGGACACTGAAACAAGTATAAGAGGCACTTGATCTATTGTTTTGGGGGTTTATTTGTACAAGGATGTCCTGATACCAAGCTGGAGGAATATGATGCTGCTGTTCTATCAACAAACACATTTCAACGTCATGCTGCGGTTGAGTCTGACTGCTGGAACACGTTTCAACCAACCTGAAGAGGTTATTGGAGTCATCTCTGGCTGCATGGAGGTGCTGAGCTCCAGTTCTATCGTGGGTCAACTTCACTGCTGTGAGAAACAAGTCAGGGACCACTACAACCTGTGGGGGGGAAAACAGAATCAGCAGCTAAAGTTACCACTTGTTTGATAGAAACATATCATTTTCATAACGCGTCCTTTTACAAGTTCACATTACGTGATGAGCCCTAAATGATGCTACGTTGAGTCGAGCTAAGTTCACCTCTCTGACTGTGAAGCCGTGGATTTTCTGTCCTGCTTGGTACCGACACGCTCTCTCTTTAGCCGAAGAGCTCTGCAGCCTCCACGTCTGCCGAGGTCGACTGAAACTGGAAGAAGAGAAAGAGTTGAGAGCACAAGAGAATGATGAACAAACAAATACAGATCCCATATCTCCACATTTCATAGCATTGACGACCTTAATAATGATGCTGGGGCTTTAATTAGAAGTTTCCTCTATTATGTTGAAGACCTAATGCAGCCACATCACGTCCATGTGGACCTGAGATTTAAAGATCACAAATATCCACTGTAAGAGTAGAAAATAAGGAATTGGGTAGTTTTTCACCTTTAAATACAGATAATGACTTTGCAAACACCTTTCCATTAACTACTAGACACATTTTTTACAGGTCATGGACTGATAGGTAACATTAACGTTATATGGTGTTACACCAATGTAGGCTCGTGTGGAAACTGCCACCGAAGTTGAATTTCAGTACCTATCCTTTCATTGCAAACCATTACATTGTAAACCATGAAACCGTTACTGACCACTGGTGACTAAACATGCTATCCTATTAAAACACAGGTTAATATAAAGATACAAACAGTAGCGTTAGCCACCGTTAGCTAACGCTAGCAGGTACGTTCACGCCAACTTGCTGTAACACAACCGTTAAGCTAACTTACCTTAGATGTCGAAGTTTCTGGAGCACCGCCTTCGTTTGTCGAAACATGGCGTCGTTACAAATGTTTCAGTATGTATACTCACAGTAGGTTCGGCTACAGAGAGTACACTACTTCAATCAAATGTTGTTAACAATGCCACATTCCTCAGGCTGTACATCCCGAGTCCTCTCTCATGCCGTGTGTAGTACGGTTTGACACATTTTATTGGATCAGTTGCGCACATAAAAAAATGGCCGCCGCACCTGCGCAGATCGCAGATCTGACAGACATTTTTCACCCCAGTTAAACCCATCCCACCGCATTGAAACTCTACCAATACTCGCTGAGCAACTTTCGACACCCGTAAGCGGAACTTCCACCTACAGACATGCTTGTTTTTGATTGGTCGAGCTGGAATGAAGATCAGATATGATTGGCTAAACGCAAACATCAGTAATATTACCAAACCATGACTGGTATGGGGAGTTTTTGAAGGGCAGCAATATTATAACCTGATTATAACACATATTTAACACCAGCTTATGCCACACTTTTTGTTTTTTAAATTTACAGTGTAACGTTAATTCATTGAAAACTATCTCAAGATTTAATTTTCCACTATTTCCATTTAGTTGTACTTCAGTCTCTCCTCCAGCAGGTGTCGCTGTAAGATCATATTTAGCAAAGTAAGTCACAAAAGTAGTTTGGTCAGTAACTTTTTTTGACACTTTTCTTTCCTCAAAATGTTCCACTCTGGGCTCCCAAAGTAGAGGAAAGTGGGAAAACATGTTATGAAAGCGAACAACCTTTATTGTGAAAAACAATCGTCCATATTTATTTCAGTTTGCATCCAATCATATTTACATACATTAATACTGCCTACTTCAGTGTTGCTTAGCAACTTTTATAATTGCCATGACATTGCATAAAGAATCTCAGTTTGTCTGTCTGGTTTACTGAGAGATTTCCACAGCTGACATTAGTTAGTACGTGTTATTATTATGAGTGGTAATTGGTAGTTTTTAAATTGTATTGTCACTAATTCCTATTTATAGTCTGTAAATGACTCACTGGTGCGTCAAAATACCTTTTTTTTACGACTGACATGCTGCGAGTTTTTAATCCAAGTATCTGCTGTCTGTAGTCTTAACAAATCGTTCTTCAACCTGTTCTATCTTCTTCTCCTTCATTTTAATTTCCCCTAAATAAATGAAGAGTATTGATTCATTTGAGTAACTTAAAAGCTACAAAACTCATGTATGACAATTTCTCAAACCTACACGAGCTGCATACATTCTGTATCTTCTTATTTAATACATTCACTGCTTGGTCATATCTGGGTTAATCTGTTAGGAGGCCGTGGAACAAAAATAAACTGCTGAGCCCTCATTATCTCCTCCATTCCCGGTGATAGAATACTGCTCCAGGTTTACTGTGCGGTAAAATGATTAAACACAAACCAATTTAGAAATATGCACCTGGTAAGTAAAGCCCGCTGAAATAATGTAGGTCTCATAACGAGATCTTGGGACTGGGACGCTCTTGAAAATAGACTCTCAAGATTACACGATAAAGCAGGACCCACCTTTAGGTCTCTATCATGTCAAGCTTGCTCTGTTGCAAGTAATCAGTAATCACAGTCCCAATCGCTGTGCAGTAAACGTATGCTTTTTTTGGGGGGGGGGGGGACTCATCCCTGTTTGTAATTCAGCCTCATGCACAGTGTATTCAAACCCAAGACGCTGTTATTGTATGGCTGCACTGATAAATCAAATGGATCATGTTAGGTGTCTCTAGTTGTTGGAAACAAGGATTTTAAATATCATTCGCAATGTTTGAGCAAAGCTCAGCTGCATAAAGCCTGCTTGTACGGATGGTCGTATTCTGCTCCAGCTGAGTCCAGCTTAACATCGTCATGGAATCATCAAAGCAACCTAAAATCAGCTGGTGCTTGTTTACTTTATTTATATGATTTGCAGTATGAATTTCAAGACCAGTTATGTCATAGCAGGTTGCAGCGTTCTTCATTCAATATCCCCAAATCAGTCACTGTGAAGCAAGCAGCAGTTAGTGGCTCGAGATGAAGCTGAAGGGGAATCCTCTGCAGAGGAGGAGACGCAACATCGGCCTTCCACTGTTCTGCTTAAGTAGCAAACATAAGATCACAGAAAGGTTTCAGAGGTAGGATGAAGTCACTACTACCATGGAGGACTGCACACTCACAATGACTTAGTTGTCCTGATGGACTCCTCAGCATTGTGTGGAAATTCCTTCTTCCCTCGCAAATATCCCTCTGCTTGCATTGACAGCACCAGTATACTGCCGTTTCTATTTTATTTAAATATCTTTAGAAAAGCCCACGGTCATCCCTTGTGTTTCCACTGACAGCATGTGGGATATTTTTTCAGCTGCATGAATAGAAAGCCTTGGTGAGGAGGCATTGAGGTTTTTTTTTTTTTTTTGACAGAGCAGGAGCGTCCTCCAACACGGTAGCTGGCTCCAGTCTGCCGCTGCGTGTTCTTTATCAGGGGAGACCTTGATCACACAAAGCGTGGGTGAAACACACACGCTGCAAAAATGTCTCCAGAAACCCGGCTGCATGAAAAGTAAAATGTGACATCATTTCAGTGGAATCTCACTAGTTCCAAGGACTTTCTTTAGTCAAATGGAAACAGTGGGCTTTTAGTGGTTTCATAACATAGGTGCTCGTAAATAGTCATTCCTTCTCTTTTATCTCTCGTAATTCCACCACCACGTACCTTCAATCTACAGGAGGTGAAAAAGCATTTTGGCGGCGTGCATCTTGCCTCGTTAACTTGATGTTGCAGCAGGACGTAATGCAAGGCCGATCAATCAGAAGTTTAACATGATGAGATTTGAAAGAAATAAAAGAGTTTTATTTGCCTGGGAGTTTTATTCTCACACGTTCGACACAAGCATCAGCTCCCTGCGGTTCTCCAGGAGGGAGAAAAAACATTGTTCCTCTTTTATTTGGGGATCTTAAAACTTAAACATTGTGACTGCAGAGTTTACTGTCGTGTGAACAAATTAGCAAACAACGTTGAAAAAGTTATTTTTCATTTCACGGTGACTTTGAGGTCAGCTGAAGGATTACATACGCCTCTATGAGGTTGAACAAACCCTTCCGCTCTTAAAGCCCTGATTTGAATAAAGTATTAAACACGGCGGTCAAGCTACCGACAAGGCCGTGTGATATGACACGCAAAATAACAAATCCTCAAGTGCAATGCAAATGTCCGACACATACAGCATTCAGGAGATGGAGTTGTCGGGGCTGTGAGTGAGTGGCGGTGTTGATGTGCTCTTTCCTCCAAGTAATCCTCAGGATTTCATAAAGGTCCGGACGGTCCAGATGCCGGTTCATCTGGGCTTAAGCCATCCATCAGTGTCAGAAGGAAAGCAAAACCCCGGCTTCTCACGCTCCTCCTCACTTCTGTCTTCTACAGCTCTGTCATCCGGCGACAGCTTGCCGAGTATGGATGTTTCCTCCCCGAGCGACCACGTTCTACTTGCTGTTATGCACACCGTATGGCCAAAAGCACGCCGGCGCTGCTGTCCACTGTCCTGGTGCTGTTTCTCCAGGTAAAGCTAGGCCTCTAAGTTCACCAAACGTTGTACTTAAAGGGCCAGTTTGTAGGATTCAGGGGCATTTTATTGGCCGAAATGGAATTTAATCGTCATAATTGTGTCATTAGTGTGTAATCACCTGAAACCAAGAATTGTGTTTTCGTTACCACCGTAAGACCACAATAGTTCTCCCACATGCTTGTGAATACCCCTCCCCTCCCCTCAGCCCTCCCTTTGTGCAAAATACGGGGGGTCTAGGGGGGTCCGCCGCAGGACCCCACCCATTGAAAGGAGTAATCAGGTTTGCCGTACAGCACTTAACAAAGTGCAGCTGAGGCTAAAGGGAATGTCATTCGTTTTTGCAGATATTTGGTCATAAACAAAAGTATTGGACAAATACGACCAACCAATAAACACGCAGTGCCTTTAAAAGCGCTGTAAACACGCTCAGAAAACGTGGAAGTACCAATAACAGCTTGCCGATATAAATCTCAGTGCTCTGTTATTGCAATAATTCAACAGTCACTTCTATCTTTGTTTGACATCACGAGTTCTGCAGTAAACACACTGGATGCACATGATGCAACCGCAACGGTATAGCGGTGGCATTTTGGGCTGCACCGGTCAGCGATATCAGCGCCGAGGTTTATCACACAACGCCCTCGCCCGGCCTTTATCACTCCCTTTCGCAAAGGGCAAATAAAGGTTGGGTATTTGATAACATAAATCATCACGGGCTGTTTACTTTAAGCACGGGCCACCCCGGGGGAGGCAGAGCCATGCATTCTCCCTCGATTCAGCCATATAACAGCGAGCCTTCTTTTGCGGCGGCTAATAAAGGTGAGCTGGCTGGGGATTGTGTATATATGCAATCTTGTGTTTCAGTGAATGAAATTTGCTGTACTTTGGAGATATTGAACAACACGTAGCTGCAATATTGCCTCCCTGAAATGGGATTGATTTGGGAAATGTGTTTTTGAATGAACATATTTTAAAGTATGATAACAGCAATTAGTGCCGTTGCTGCTTTTGTACAGTGAAACAGCAACAAGGAACTCTAAATGTTCCACCTCAATGTCAATGTCCTCATCACATGCAGGTCGCTTAGACAGGATGAAACGTTCTGCATGTGCAGAAGAGGTCAGATGCTGTGTCTGGACATATTTTGTGACAAACGGTGTGACGATCTGTTACGCAGAGTCTGATGAATATGATGTGAAGTACTGAGCTGCTTTCACAGCGTCCCACAGGGCTCTTTGCTCGGCCACCAGCCGATCTGACACGTCCTCGCTCTTTTTGCACCGAAATGTCAATCCACCATTCCCATCCACTCTCCTCTCCTCACCTCTGGGGCCAATTAGGGCGCCGGAGCCGAAAATAAATGAAAGGCGGTGGCAAAACAGCGTTTACTTCAAAACCTCGCACTTAATTTGAAGACGTCTCTCTGATCTGAAGTGGAATTAGCGGGCTGATATTCTCTCTGATCTCGCAGGTTTTTGCATTTGTTGCCAACTTATCGAGCGGAGACTCCAGAGGAACAGCCGGTGCCGAACGCGTTGATATGCGAGGTGAACACGCAGCCATGAAGTGCATTGCACATGTGCAGGCGGTCTAACACGGCAGCGCATGAAACGCAAACTTCTCCACTCCCCTTATACTTCAAGGCACAAAGACAAAAACATGCAGGATGAGCCCAACAAAGACAATGCACCGTGAAGACAAAGAGACACAGTCTAGGACCCTCAACAGCACCGAGAGATTCACCCTTCAAAGAACTACTCAACCAAACATCTCTTTCCGATAGCATCCATTCACACTCCTGCAGACTTTAAATGTTGTGAAAAGTTTGTATTGTGGCAGCTCCTTGATGGAGGACGGCAGCCAATTGTCTACTTCAATTCACAACAGTTACAATGAATTCCAAATGTACAAAGAAAACGTGTCAAAACACAACCAAAACTTTCCTCAAGCAAAATCAGTTTTCCTGCCAATTATCAATTTCCTGAGTATGTTCCACACACTCACTGTGTCTTCACCGCGCAGCTGAATACGGCAGCATGGCCTCCGCATGTCCTGAAGCGCAGATCCACTGGCTTTAGCTGCAGGAGCGGTTTCCATTGACGTCTTTCTAATACTTGTTTGTCCTTTGTGGATGTGGGACTCTTTTGTAACTGCTGTGAATCAATGTGAAACAACACTTTCTAACACTAGCACAGCTATTCAACGTGTCCTCACACAACAGAAAGTCACTCGTCTCCTTTCATGTTTGTTCATATGAAAGCCAGCAACCCGTGTTCATTCCCACTCCTTACACGCACATACTGTCTCTTTAAAAAGAAAGTTGCGTCACCACAGGAACCTCAGTTCGGGTTTAGGCAACAAAACTACTTTGTTAGTTTTGGGAATTAACGGTCGATTGGGTTGAATTAACCACGGAAGTGCTGTTACTAAAGTACATAAGTTACTTGACAATAACATCAACATTGACCTCTCCTTTCACACGAGTCTCCTGGCTGAGAGATCGCCGTTGGTTGGACCCATCGACCTCCACTGTTGTGTGATTTAGTGGTCTTTATTCGTCCCCGTTCATGATTACGTTGTTAACACACGAAAAAAACGGGTGCGATATCTACAAAAATGCTGGATGAGACTATAGCCTGAGCTATTGAATAATATAAGGTAAATGAAAATGCTCTAACTTCTGTTTCATAATGGGAAAACAAATCTCAACTCAAGGTCCTCTTGCCAGCTTATTCTAAGCTTTCAACAGCCTCTCACCGTCTTCCTCAGTCGATGAAGTTCTGCTCTGGAAAATACTATAATTCCTTTTTGTTGGAGTGATCATTTTACCTAAATTTAATCCAAAACTTAACCCTAAAACCGAGAGTAAACCCTCAAACCGGCAAAGTGAAAGTGGCCGTAATTTGTAACAATGTCCTCAATCTCAAGGTTCAAAACTCAAATCTGTCCTCGCTACGATGGGAAGCCAGAGAGCACGGACACACGCAGTAGAAGTGGATGAGTTCACGCTCTAGACAGACACAACTCCCTCGACACAGCCACACATGCAGACAGTCGCTGTGTCTGATCCGGAGCGTGGATCCAGCGGTTGACACTAATGCGGACGGATCGTCTGGACGGACGTTCGCCCTCAGTACCTCAGCTGTGGTCTCCTGACACACAGCCTCGGGCTCTGCTGTTTGTGTTTTTTGGACTGCGGCACTTAGACAACGTAGCCATCTGAGCACCGGCGACCCACGCGTTGCATCTCCATGGAAGGGGGAAATGGACGAGACGTGAGGCCGCTGGGTTCAAAGCGTTATTGGCTGTGAATTCCCTTGTTCAGGTGTGGTGGGCTCAGTATTGAGCTGCTTGCCGGCTGTTAATAGCCCCTCGGTGGGCGGGCACGGGGCTGATTGCGAATGGGATTGATTCCCATTCTCACGCCAGAATATCTGCAACAGAAACTTGAAGTAATGTTAAATGTTTTTACGATTACCTCTAACAGCCATTGGAAGTCTAAACTCTGTATGCAATGTGTACTTACCAAAGACTATACTGCAGTTCCATCCAATCTCCCAGAAGCCACACTGTTGCCGTTTAAAATAATACAATGAATAATTCAATGAAACAGCTCAGACTTTTGACTCAGTCAAAGTAATACATTTTATTGAAGAGTTTATACAGTATATATATATATGTCATATTACTGCGTACTGTCACGAATACCCTGTTAGTGAAGAGACAAAATATAACCCACCGGAGAGGTGAAAACACACAATCTGCACTTTATTTCACTTCTGGCAGAGTGGAATGATTTTTGTCGGTGCAGATGCAGCGAGAAAATGTACACAACACCATGTATGACATCATGCATTGTTTGTATGCAGGGTGTCAAAGCTGTGTTATTAAATATATCCTGTTAAAGCCACAAAGTATTTTAAATGTTGTGCTTTTGCCCCCCCTGGTGGTCGTATCAGAAACGGCACAGAGGCCGATAATGACCAGGTTCACGTGTACGACTGAGCTAAAGGGCCGTGGTTAGTCTCCACTGTTACAACCGTCACCGACTCTGGTTTGAAAGAGAGACTTCACCAGTAACAGTTAAGGAGTAACCACCGTTGCATTTTCCCTGATCACTGATCCCGTATTCCGACGTGTCCGTGACACATTGGACGTGACCATAGACTGTGTATAAGAAGTCGCCATCTTGACTTCTTGAAACCAGTGAACGGAAGTGACCATATTTGGAATGTGGAGGCGTGACGTAGCGACGCTGTATACGTCTCTGGTAGAAGCAGAGACCTGTCAATCACCGTGTAGCCCCGCCCCTAAAGCATCCCCTGCTTCATGGTCTGTGTGACTCTAAATGGACCATCATGTACTAAATGAACATCATGCTGTATTGAAGAAGACTTGAAACTAGAGATTGAGACATAAACTCATGTTTACAATGTTTACTGAGGGAATAAATCAAGAGAGAAGTAGAGTCATTTTCTATAGACTTCTATGAGAAAACCGCCCCCTGCTGGACAGTAGAGAGAATGCAGTTTTATTGGCTTCACTGGGTAGAACCGGAGGTTGCCACCTGGACGTGACAAACGAGAAAAAAGCAGAAAGGCTTACCCGTCTACGAACAATGGGAAAGGAGTCTATTCTCTATTATTTAGCTGGTTCTCCCGTGTTTAAAAAACCTGCTTAATGCACGCACATTTTGGAAAAGGGTACAAAGGACCTTTTCTCTGACGTCTGGGGAATAAGCGAAGGCTCACATCGTGCTCTGCGAGTTCAATATGTGGGCGTTTCCCCCCCCCCCTGTTTGAGAAGCCTTCCCAGCAGCCTCGGCTGTGACCTCTAGAGAGGATGGATAATAACTTCACTGCAATGAATGTTCAAAGTTAGTTTGCCCTCCACCCACAGCGATATCTCCAATTTCTGCATTTGCTTTCAAGCTTGCACTCTCCCGGCTCCTCAGACTCTCTCGTGCACACGTGCGCGGTCTATCTCCACATCTCCGAGTGTGCACATCCAGTCCGTCTCATTCCCCATATCTGTGTGTAAGATTCAGTCTGTTCCTACACAAGAAGTCTGTGCATCTTCCCCATCTGCTCTCAGAGCAAGGGAAAGTCTGGAAAGTCATTTATCTGATGCATTTCACCTTTATTGTATCGTGCTCGTTCAACTCAATTTCACTGACGTTATGTCTTATTAATGAGTGTTTTTCCCTTAAAGGATCCACTGATGAATAGCAACAATGAATTAAATACTGCGAGTAATGTGAAATAAGTTGCTTACAGTGCAGAAAATCATGAAGAATGAACACCCAATTATGCAGCTCTGAATGTTTTTAGCCTCTTTTGTTTTGGTTTTTAAGCACATTTACTTTTTGTTAAACTAATCTCCAAAGTCACAAAATGTTCAATTACAACTTTATCTGTTTACGTTCCCCCTCTCCTTGTAACAAGAAGCATGATTCACTTTCATTTTCTATGCTGATTGAAAACAAGAGTTGGTATGAAACCAAAACCACGGTGTTTCCTAGTAAAGGTGTTTTTGTTGCCACGCGTGGAAAACACGAGACTCTAATCCTCGTGTCTGGATTCTCCCTCCCGACTCGTCAAATACCGCCGCTTGGTCAGTGCTGCGGTAGAAGCCAATGCAAGTTAAACCACTTCGTCGCGTCTACGTTAACGTTAACTTGACTGACTAGCGACTCGCGTCACTGCGGAGTGACTAACAGCACCAACGACTCAGGTGACAAATGACTCACTTGACCAAATGTCAACATGTACTTTTAGTTTCGCACGGAACAAGAACGGCGGTCTCACGTCTGAAGCTTTCACGAGACTCGTAACGATACGCGGCCAGGTCTGTAGATCAGAGGAACCGGGTCGTGATGTCTGGGAAGAGACGGTGGAGTTTTGTATGCATGTGTTTTTTGTCGCTTTGAACGGAGGAAACATTAGATGGAAACATTATGAATATCATGATTTTGGGGTGAACTGTCCCTTTAAACACGACCCTTTGTGGACTGGAATTAAGCCTCCTCATAAATGTACAAGACATCACCATTTGTCATTTTTGAAAAGAAGCAACACAGCAGAATGAATAGACAGCCCTCGGAACATATCTATTATAATTTGACATGTTTTCAGGGTTTCCGTTTTCCTTTACATTCCATGTCAACACGTATGTTACGTTCTTCGTCTCTTTACATTGAGACATTCTTTTTGATCTTTTATTCCTTTTTGTTCTGGTGGAGTTTTTTCCCCCCGACAGGACGAAAACACCGAGGACGCTTTCAGTCCCACGCGTGATACAGAGCGACGCCATCTTCATCTGCCGTCGCCGTCAAAACTCCACGTGCGCGCACGGCGAGTGTGCGTGTTCGGTTCTGAACTTGAGAATTGTGTTTCTGTTTGCAGACACCGTGCACTCGACGAGAGTCGCGTCTGCACAACTGTCGTGCCGACAAAGTCATCGACTCGAGTCAAAGCGCGTGAAACGACCGCGGATTGACAGGTGTTTGCCTGCTTCCACCTGCTGCGGCCTCGCTGTAACCTTGCCGAATATTTAATATCTGCCAATATGTTTCTGCGTCACACTTTTGAAGTCGTGGCGTCAAATTTCACAGGGGTGAAATTTTTCGGCGGATTGTTTTTTCTTTTATTGTTTTGCTTCGGGTTTTTTTTTTTTTCTTCTTCTCTCCACCACAACAATGTCAATTTAGCATGCGTCGCTCATCAAAAGCAACCTTGTGTGCCAGCTGCTGAACAGAAACCTTCTCTTTCAGAGCACTGGCTGCTGTCACACGTTTAAATTATTCATCCGAATTTTAATAGACAGGAATATGATTATATAGTTTGACAATGAAGAGGGGGGGGGGGGGGAAATCCTCCAAAATTCATTTCAAACATTCATGCATATTTAATAGGCTGTGTGCCAAGACTTCACACGGCAGTATAATCCCAATATGCGGCGCGTCGTTATCGCTGTCATAGGCAATATGCAATAATTCTGCCAGTGTGCACCTCTTTGGAACACCAAACGTTCTGGTGCTGGTGTTCAACAACCAAAAAAAAAAAAAAGGCTTCCAAAGTCAACCAACAGTTTCCCTCAACCACACACACACACACACACACACACACACACACACACACACACACACACACACACACACACACACACACACACACACACACACACACACACACACACACACACACACACACACACACACACTCCTCCCAGAATCCCTCACTGGTTCGCTTTGTACTCGGCAGTCCTCCCTGTTGCCGGCGCTGCTTTCTGATGGGTGCAGGTGGGTGATGCGTGGGGGTGAGGCGTCCCTGCTGGTAGCATCTCTAAACACGCCTTCGAGTGTGTTTCTACCCCTCCCATCAACCTCTCGACAACCCCGGCTCTTTGGAGAGAGGTGACAGAGTACAAATGAGGTTACGTTCACTTCTTTCACCCCGAACTTTTGAAAGAAATGCTCATGGAGTGGCACAACGGTAAACGCAGAAAGACGTCCTCTATCTCTTGTACTCGCGACGGTCCCCTGTGGAAATCCTTTTAATTGCCGGCCTCCTCAGATTGTAGAAGAAGTGATCAGAAAATATGTGAGAGAAAGCATTGAATAATGAAGTAGCGCCGGGAGAGCTGTTAAAATACAAACACGTGAAGATAGAGCGGGAGTGGAGGTGTTGGTGCTGAGGAGGGGGGGGGGCAGGGTGATGTCAACCCTCATGGGTTTTCTCCAGCGGGGCCATGAAACAGGAGTGTTGAGAGGTTGAAGAGCCAAAACACACAGCGGCTTCATTTGCATTTGCACCTTAAAAAGGAGCATCCCTTCTATAGAGTGAGTGTGTGTGTGTGTGTGTGTGTGTGAGGAGGTCCTGTGTTGAGATGTAACCTCATTGTGCTGTTGCTCAGCTCATCGATCATTCATTAGCCTGGTTCAGTCAACAGGTAACACACAGGTTACCGAGCGTACAGAGATTCATGGCTCACACTGCGTCACATCTGCATTAATCATCGAACTGTAAAGGAAGCAGCTTGTGTGTGTGTGTGTGTGTGTGTCCTTTAAATCTCTTCAGAACTGTCCATTCGTTCTACTTCACACTTGGTGGGTGTACTGTAAGGGACCAAAGGACGTGCAGTGTTGATTGTGTGCGATTTGGACACGCGGGACGTTCAATATTAATAAACAAGCGATGGCGCTCAGCGGGGGGGTTGAGCTTCAGAACTCTGCATGTCCAGCATGTCATCCGCAGCGGCCTTTACAGGCCTTTACATCAGCTCATTGACGGCAGGACCCTGACAACGACCCACATTAGCACTTCCGGGGTCCAAGCGAGGAAAATATCAAAGAGGGAAGGGTCATTACATCACTGAGCTCACATCGGTGCCAAGCTGGTATTTTTCCACATTTATTTGGTAAGGTGATGCTAGGTGATGCTAGGTGATGCTAGGTGATGCTAGGTGATACTAGTTGTCTATTTGCTAGTTGTCTAATTGATGCTATGCTAGTTGTCTAATTGCTAGTTGTCTAATTGATGCTAGGTGATGCTAGTTGTCCAATTGCTAGTTGTCTAATTGATGCTATGCTAGTTGTCTAATTGCTAGTTGTCTAATTGATGCTAGGTGAGGCTAGTTGTCTCATTGCTAGTTGTCTAATTGATGCTAGGTGATGCTAGTTGTCCAATTGCTAGTTGTCTAATTGATGCTATG
The DNA here is from genome assembly GCA_028022725.1 of Lycodopsis pacificus. Lineage (NCBI taxonomy): Eukaryota > Metazoa > Chordata > Actinopteri > Perciformes > Zoarcidae > Lycodopsis > Lycodopsis pacificus. The sequence continues at coordinate 24,583,740 of CM051700.1, read as the reverse complement.
CTAGTTGTCTAATTGCTAGTTGTCTAATTGATGCTAGGTGAGGCTAGTTGTCTCATTGCTAGTTGTCTAATTGATGCTATGCTAGTTGTCTAATTGCTAGTTGTCTAATTGATGCTAGGTGATGCTAGTTGTCTAATTGCTAGTTGTCTAATTGATGCTATGCTAGTTGTCTAATTGCTAGTTGTCTAATTGATGCTAGGTGATGCTAGTTGTCTAATTGCTAGTTGTCTAATTGATGCTATGCTAGTTGTCTAATTGCTAGTTGTCTAATTGATGCTAGGTGATGCTAGTTGTCTAATTGCTAATTGTCTAATTGATGCTAGGTCATGCTAGTTGTCTAATTGCTAGTTGTCTAATTGATGCTATGCTAGTTGTCTAATTGCTAGTTGTCTAATTGATGCTAGGTGATGCTAGTTGTCTAATTGCTAATTGTCTAATTGATGCTAGGTCATGCTAGTTGTCTAATTGCTAGTTGTCTAATTGATGCTATGCTAGTTGTCTAATTGCTAGTTGTCTAATTGATGCTAGGTGATGCTAGGTGATGCTAGTTGTCTAATTGTATATGCCTCTATAAATCTTTTTAGCATTACTTAGAACAGTGTCACGATGACGTGAGGACCCTTCCTTCTTTTATATATTCCCATAAGACTTGATGTTCACACTCACTCGTCCAGTAAAAGCTGTGTTTAAAAGCGCTAGCGAGTCTTTGTTTTTTGCCTCCTGGCGGCAGCGGAACAAGCTGTAAAAAAACAACCATTGTCGTGCGATCCCCTTAGTTGCTGCAACTAATGTGTCAGGAAACAGTTTCACAGCAGACAGAACAACATTAACATTTACTTGGAGTTGTGTTTCTGGCCAACAGGTGAATTTAAAACCAAAACACATTCTCCTTTCTGCTCGGGTTTGGGTCTCCACCACCTACTGAGGGATCTGTCTCTTCAGGGTTTATCGGAGCAGATTTGTTTTACAAGGCGGCATGCTGCTGACGGAATAAAGGTCGATGAGTCTGAGACTTCGGTCTGCATGTATAAATCCAGATTGATTCTTAAAACACACAGTGACAAGTATACAAATTAACAAATCACCATCAGCATCACGGCTAAAGATTATACTGTGAACCAGGGCAGCAAGGCGGAGCACAGACTTCCTGTCCGCTCGAATAACAATTGCGCCGAAGGACTCCAATTAACGTTCACATTTACAGCTTTTACATATCTGACTTTTCCTCCATTTATAGATTCCGCGGGTCACAGTAAGCCACGAGCAGATTACACACACCACTTTTTAAATAACAAGGCAGAAAATTACCCTTTTCATACTCTACTGAACAAGGTAATGGTGAAATGACAAGTGGTTACCAGCCAAAGTGGTTCACTCAAGGAAAATACTGGACCAGCTGTGGTTGTAATATGAGAAAACTGCAAAATTCCTCCCGCACAAAGTCAGAAAAAAAACCCAGATGGTTTAAAGCTTTGAAACACTTCAACGTTGACTTTTCTTTGCCCTCCAAAAAGTCCCATCTGTGGAAGTTCCCTTCTCTTGCAGAGTTCAGGTGTGTCATTTGGAGATCCCGGTCGTAGTACGTGACCATTTCAAAACGCCGCCGAGTCGGAACAAGCCCCCTGTCGCCTGTTGGGAGAGCCAGCGTCCAGCAGCCACCTGCTTCCCACGAGCCTCTGGTGGGCTGTTGGCCTCCATTCACAAACGTCGGGGAAATTACACATGTCGGCTCTGACCTGGACGGCCATCTAATGGGCGGCGCGCATAATTAACCCGGAGAACATTTATTAGCCCCGACGGCACTGTGAGCACGGTGTGGAGGTGTGTGGGGAATCATGTGTGTGTGTGTGTGTGTGGGAAGGGGAGACATTTGAAGTGTGCACGTGTGCTTGAGAGAACAGTGAAAGCGGGGGGGGGGGGGGGGCATGTGTGTGCCCATGTAATGCCTTTTTAGTGTGCCGCTAGAACGTGAAGACATATTTGTTTGCGAGGACATTTCTGTAAAGTAACAACAAAGTGGGGACAGTTTAGGAAAATTTTGTAAAGTACGGATGTTTATGAAAAGCGACATTTTGGACGGAGCGTCGACGTTCTCGAAGAGCAAGGACATCTTCAGGGAGCGAGGACACTTTGGTGAGGGTGAGAAGATATTTGTACCGTGAGGACATTTCATAATGTGGGACGAGATCAAGCAAACTACCTTTTGTTTCTGTTATCCATAAAGTCTCTGCATGCCGATCAAAGCCACCAGTGCACCGGAAAATATCAACAATGAAATCTTTAAACTTATCTTTCTGATTCTTATCCAAAAATAAACGGAACTAAACATGTCTGCCAGTAAAATCAGGAACCAAAATACACCAACAACTTCCTCCACCTTCATGTCGCGTGTGTAATAGCATGACGCCGGCGTGTGGGCGGTGAAGAGATAACTGGCCGTGAACGTTGTGTGTGACAAGCGAGTACGAATGGCCGTTAATATTGGAAATTCAGCCTCCGTTCAAATTCACCGTCGCTCACCACTCGGTTCCATCAATCCTCTGTTTTCTTCTCTCTTCCACGGACAAAGTGAATCTCGTTTTGGAGGCGAAACAATTACCCGGTCTCTGACACAGATAGGTCTGCAGAGTGCCTCGGTTCCTGTGAAAGTCTGCCAGGTTCCCCCCCCCCCCCCTCTCCTGGAGATGTCGGCCTGGCTATCGCTGCTGGCCAGTCGTCCTGCTGTTTGAGACGTGCTCCCTGTGCTTCAGTCTGGAGGGGAACGGCGACAGGCTTATCTCCCCCCGACGCTCACTCACCTGGAAAAAAGGAAGGGGAAGGGAAAGAGGCTGAAGGGGTTCACAGCTTCACTGAGCACCGTCCTCCAGAGCTGAAACCCACACTGGAAAAGTCCATTTCAAGAAGTTATTTCATCTGGAGTTAAGTCTGCACACTCGGTGTTAGGAGAGAGCGACGGCAGACGTGAGATATATCGGAGGGAAAAAAAGGATAAATATTACAAATGACATTGGTTTTGAAACTCCAGCGACCCTCGCTGGATGAGAAGGCGCCTCGAGGGAAAGACGCAGAAGGACATGTTGGCAGCTGAGACGTAACATTTGAGTTCTTCTTTTTCAAAAACACATCAGTGGACTCGCTTATCTGGCGACGCTGCTGCAGCAGAGACGAACCAGGCAGGACCATGAGTGGACGGACCAGAGCCTTTGCAGAGAGAGTGTGTGTGTGTGTGGGGGGGGGGGGGGGGGATCATTGACTTCCACACAAACCACACGACAACCACACGAGGACACAATTGTATAAAATAAAACACTTGATCAGCAGGATAACAACCAATGTTGTTCAAATTTCTTCTTTTTAAGTTTGCAGACAACACTCTTTGCTTTTACAGATCCTGCAGAGTGTATTTAAAGGGTAACTTTGCTATTTTTCAACCCATTTCTCCATGTTTTTGCGTCTTAGCGACCAATGGCGACAATGATTTGGTCCAGTTGCTAAACAAGCTGAAGGGCCACTACAAGTGCTTCAAACACTGACGGGCTCAGATTTTGTCTGACGACATTATGGAAAGAACCGCACAGAGAAATATGACTTCACAGAGGACATGCATCCATCAAGTTTCTTCAATGAATGAGACACTGCAGAAACCAATCACATGTTGCCACAGCTGCTGAGCTAAAGCTAATGTCAGTGCTTTAGCTCAGCAGCTGGCCTACAGAGTGGAACCATATTTGTTAGTGGATTTGCACAGATGTGGTAACATGACACTCCGCACACACTGATCTCCCAATAGTCTGTCATACACTGATCATATCCGTACGGATTCAGCTGTAGTTATTAATGTTGAAGAAGGCGCGCAGCTCCGCCGTGCATGCAGGTACAGGTGAGCGCGGCGCTTACACCATCACAAAGTCTTTCATTAAACACCTTGCCCCTCAGGTTTCCATGGAAACAAGCACACATGTGAATGTGCTGGAGAGAGGAAGGTCTGTCTTCTCACTCAGAGAGAGAGAGAGAGCGAGAGAGCGAGGGAGAGAGAGAGAGAGAGAGGGAGAGAGGGAGAGAGGGAGAGAGAGAGAGAGAGAGAGAGAGAGAGAGAGAGAGAGAGGAGGGAGAGAGAGAGAGAGAGAGCATATGGCAGCATGTGCATGACTGCGTCACTGAGTCAACATGTCTGTGATTCTGTAGATGGCTGCATTTCCAGCGATGCTCTCATGCATGTGCTGCACATGAGCGGTGCACGGAAGACTGCTGCACCGTTTGCATGCGTGCATGCGTTTGCATGCGTGCATGCGTTTGCATGCGTGCATGTGTTTGCATGCGTGCATGTGTTTGCATGTGTTTGCATGTTTGTGTTGAACTCTGCTCGTCCACAGTTGTTTGCATAAGTGCGCATGCACGCGTGGACGTTTGCTGACGTGCGTGTTTGAGTTTTCATATTCTTTTGAGTGTTTTGGTGCACGACAGAAGGCTTGTGCGTGTTCGTGTGTATATTTGTTTGTCGCTGTGTGTGTGAGACTTGGTTAATGCAAAGTGTGACGAAGTGTGTGTGTGTGTCGTGGCAGTGTGATGGGTAAACAAGCCAAGAGGACAAGCAAACAACCAGTTTGAAGATGTCTACTTGTTCTTCACATCGCTCTCAACACACACACACGCACACGCACACGCACACACACACAGACACAGACACACACACACACCTACACATCTGTCCTTTTCCGTGGCGTTGAGTCGTCACCAGTCGGCGTGCTGCGCTATCTCACCCAGCAGGCTCAAACTACCCTCCTGTGACATTTCAGTGCTTAAAAAGAGAAATCTCATTTCAACAATTTGACTCTGCCAGACGGCCGTTAGAACAGTCTGCCAACGCACATACATGCAAACACACACACGCACGCACACACACACACACACACACACGCACACACACACACACACCATTGCTAATACCTCCAGGCGAGCGCTGCCTTAAGGGGAAGAGAAAAAACCCCAGAGGCTCATGGGACCCTGAGGCGAGGCGGAGGACTTTTTACATACATGTCCATTTGTGCTGGCTTTGATCTCAGTGTTATTATTTATTAAAGGACACTCCACCTTCATGCACACACACACACACACACACACACACACACACACACACACACACACACACACACACACACACACACACACACACACACACACAGCTGTGTGTCTTTCTGTTCTTTCCTTCATTTAGGATTTCTCACTCTCATGGCATTCTGTTCCTCTCTCTTTTTGACTCTCCTTCATTTTCACCTTGTCTCTCTCTCTCTCTCTCTCTCTCTCTCTCTCTCTCTCTCTCTCTCTCTCTCTCTCTCATCGTTCTTTCTTCCTCCGTCTATAACACTCACATTTGGTCGCATGATATATTGTCTCTCTCTCTCTCTCAAAATTAATTTCAGAGGGGCGTTATTGGAATGGGAAACATATATTTACATTGCCAAAGCAAGAGTGAAATGAAAGAGTCCATACAATAAGTAAAGATGTAGCGTGTAATTCAATATATGTGTACAAATAAGTAGGCCAAAGTTCAACAGAAAAACTGTGATTTCGCTGTAACATATATAGAGTTTATGTACAGTTTATACAGAGAAGTAAAGGGCTGGGGTTAGGTAACTTTAGATAAAAATACAAAAATGTACAGTCTGCAGTTATTAATATAAAAACAAATGAAGAAATGCATTTAACGCTGGCTGATCTTTCTGATTTCCCGTCTGTTCCGCTCCACAAGTCTCTCTCTTCATCTTTCTTCTTCATTTTTACTTCCTCTCCGTTTCACTCTCTCTCTCTCTCGCTGCCTTTTGATCGTCTTCTCTCTGTTGCTCTTCCTCCTCGTCTTCCTCTTTTAAACCATCTTTCCTTTTGTCCCGAGATGTCACTCAGCCATTCTGTTGTTCACCTCTTTCTCTCTCTGTCTCTCTCAGATTCCCCCCCCTCCCCTCTTTGTTTTAATGCTCTCACTATTTGTCCCAAGTCATTTCCATTCACTCTCCATCTCCCCCCGTCTCTCTCTCTCTCGCTGCTCTCTGCTCTCACTTTCACTTTCTCTCTCACTATGATGGAGTCTCTCTTTATATTATCCCTCTCCTCTGTTCGGCTTTTATTCTCCTTCATGTCCTTGTGTTACTGTTTCTCTCTCTCTCCCACTTTCCCTCTGTTGGGCTCCTTCTCCATATGCCTCACTTCTTTCTTTATCTTTGTGACTCAGTCTTTCCCTCTGTCTCTCTTTCCACGTCTGACTCACTCCCTCTCTATTTGAATCTCTCCCTCTGTCTACTCTCCCACTTTCTTCTTCTGTCTCGATGTTTCTTCTGTTTGTCGTATTACACCTTTTTCTCTCCGTCCTCCTGTGTCTGACTCCAACATGTCTCTTATTTGTTGCTCTCCTTCTGTGTCTGTCTTTCTTCCTTCTGTGCATCTCACTTTCTGTCGTCTCTGAACATTCCCTCTTTCAATATCTGTCTCTCTTTACTCAGTAGTCACACCGAATATGGGCGCAAATCCTCTCCAGCCTTTTCTGTCCATCATCCTGCTCTCTCTGTGTACAGCCTGATTGACTTAGACCCTGCCCCCCCCCCCCCCCCCCCACCCGCCTCCGCACACACAACCCCACACACACACACACACACACACACACACACACACACACACACACGCTTCTCCGAAAGCACTCACTCCGCGCATATGTATCCGAATTAGCCTGGATTGCCCGCGGCGACTTCCATCTTAATAAGTACGTTGTTTATGGGCCTATAAGCAAAATGTTGCCTGCACAGCTCATTACTGCTGAGTGGGGAGGGAAACTCCCAGGAGGCAGCATGCACACGCACACGCACACGCACACACACACACACACACACACACACACACACACACACACACACACACACACACACACACACACACACACACCTGTTTCCTTCATGTATTTGACCTGCATCCATCCTGCGTGAAGTCCTTTCTTGAGCATTGCACAATGGAGAGGGATTTGATATTGTTAAGGCACCCTTCATGGTTTATAGATGGTTACTAATGTCCTCATTAAAAGGTTATTAAATCATTTAGCAGTGCTTCATACATACTTATAAGCAATTAATAAGGATAACTTTTGGGTTGCCAGGTTGCTTGTTGGAGGAAAACTCTTCTGATGCCAACAGTCAGCAGCTGGAGGAGTGCTGCGGAACATCTGGACAAAGATGTATTACGCCACAGTTAATAACTTAACATCTGTAGCTGCACTGTAACTTCATGGGTTGTTAGGAAGTCCTGACAAAGGATCCTATGAAAGGCGTATTTGATCTATTGGTATTTAAGGAAGCCTCATTATTAAGAACACCTCCGAGTATAAAACAGCACAACAAACTGTGTCTTCCAAAATGGCCGTAGAGTTGTGCAAACACCTCTCTGAAATATTTAAACGTTCTAATCTTCATGAAGTGTTGTACTGTTGTTTTACACTGCATTCACTTTGGGTGTGTTTACGAGCTGGCATCAGAGCGTACTAACGTCTTATCAGGAAGTGAAAGCGTTTAAAGGGGGAACTCCACCGTCAGCCCATCCTGCTGGATGCAGGGTTTTCGTTTTCTTTGTAATCTGACGTGGATAAAAAGAGAGAGGATCTTTGCTCCCCTCAACTCAACCTGTTCGTCTCGGCAGTGCAGCGAAAGTCAAGCAGTCAGCACGGATCACAAAGTCTGACTTCCACAAAAGCAACAATTACGCCGGTTAACTTACGTTTTTAATATCCATGGAATGAAAGTAATTGAATCCATTAAAGTAATATTATGCACTCAATAAGTAGAAAGGGATGAAAAGTGCCGGGCGTATTTAATTTAACAGGATCGTTTAGTGTCGGGGGAAGTTAGACCAGCTTCGGCTCGTTGGGGGAATAGCTGCCCTTGGCGTGATTTTACTCAGGGGCCCCTTCATGAAAACACTTTCTTCCTCCACCTGAGTTCTTCCAACAATCCAGGTTTCAGTGTGCCATGGAAGTCCACTCGCAGAGATGTGAACCTTGCTCAACGTAGCTAATACAGCACAAGGACGTACATATTATCCACACAGATCTTTTAAGACCGGCCTAAAAACCTTTTTATTCAGGAAAGCCTTTCTGACCTAAATCACTGTCAGTTATTTCTTTTGTGTCTCTGTTCATTCACTGGTTTTTATTGTTGGAATGCTGTTAAGCATTCCAACTATTGTTCTTCGAATCTTTATTCCACTATTTCTTCCGTCCCCCGTTTCGTCGGCACGCTTCTTCTCCTTCATATTTTAAGCTACAGAAACCGTTCAACTCTCAAAATGTTCAGCTTTTTCAGCAGAGGGGTGCTATATCTCTTCATATTTTTATTTTATTATAGTTTATTTATTTATTTCTTTTTTTTAACTACAGTATGTTTTAACTATGCTTTTTACTATGTTTTTACTATGTACTGGCTCTGTGGCACTCTGAGATTTAAAAAAAAATGAAAAGTGCGTTATAAATAAAATACATTATTATTATTATTATGACAGGTTTTTGTTGAAATGACTTAGTGTTTGAGTTTTTAATTCATTTGAAAGCATGGGTCAAACTGCAAATTCTTCCTGGAGGTGCTTTAATAATAAATAATAATAATAATGCATTTTATTTGTAACGCACTTTTCATTTAAAAAAAAATATCAGAGTGCCACAGAGCCAGTACATAGTAAAAACATAGTTAAAACATAGTTAAAACATAAACTGTAATAAAAACCAGTGAATGTACAGAATTAGGGCAGAAAGGCTTTCCTGAATAGAAAGGTGTTTTCAATAGAAAGGGCTTTCACATGCTCAAGAGGGCCGACGATAAAGCTTTGCCGTTCAGCTGCAACACAGCAATGCTATTAAAAGTTAAGCTGTACGCCAAACCTGCTAACATTGGATAAACAGGTTTGGAGACCAGCAAGCCAACGATTTCTTTGCAAAGTTACAAAGTAACAAAGTAACAGTTTCACAATAAACATTCAAACAGGGCGTGTGTCTTTACACGGTCACCAGAATGCATCATTACAACATATGATTGTGATATATTGCTTAAATTATACTTTAAGGGAACAAATAACTGGACTTGAACTTTTTTTATACCATCTAATCATTCGAACAGGTGTCACATTTGTTTTTACAGATATCTCAGAGCAAGTCATCCAATTATCGTCATACCTTCCACACGGCTTCCTCCACCGACTGGTGAGTTGGGAGACATTGTGACTGCGGGAGCGACAGTATGTGACACTTGAACACATGTCGACACTGGGAGCGAGTTGGGAAACAGATGGCGGTGCAGCAGGAACGACTTAATGCCCCGAACTGTGTGTGACACAAAGCGTTTTTTTTTCTCGCCGTCACCCGAGTGTGAGCTCGGGCGTGCAGCGACAAACTCACAAATGAATACGTTGAGAAAACGCACAAACAAACACACGGTTATTACCGCGTTGCAGTCCCTCTGGGGCGGCGCTGATGGAGCTGTGTTGTCGAGGGAGGCGGGTCAAATGAGTCAAGACACGAAACGCCCGAGCAAAGAGGTCATCTGGCTCCTTTCTGGTCCTCTTACATTCGTTATGTTGAAGTTACAGATACAAGTCACAGCAACCAGGCCGCCCAACGTCGCCCGCTGGGAGCCAACACCGCCATCACGCTACGAGAGGCCCAGGCTGCATTACTGGACCTGCTGGTGAGAAGGGAGACAGATGAGAACCAGAACCAGGACTGCAGACCGTCAGACCCTGCTGCAGTCAAATTAGGTTTTCTAAAGGGAGTCAGGTGCTTGGAGACACTACCGCTTTTGTCCACAGGGACCGCCAAAATCAACACAAAATTAAAGTTCCTTGTAGTAGCTTTAAGTTAGACTTTTTACAAAGACACTACAGCAACAGACAAGGCAGATTCAGCAATATAGTGGATGGAATAGCTGAGCGCAGACTGTCAGTCCCAACTGCGGTACAATTAGAGGTTTTTATGTTTGGATAATTTGACGGATAATCAGCTTCAAGATATTCAAGATATTAGCTAGCCTACGCTATCTGTGTCTCTGCTGTTTGGTGCTAAGCTAGTGGCATACAGTGCAGTGGATTTATCGAAACTTTTTCCCAGAAAGAGTTGCTGTAACAGAAAACGACATGATTCAGTGACAGGCAATTTGGAAATGTCGATGGGAGCGGTGATACTGATCGATGGAGTAAATGTGACTTAAAACCAAAACGATGAGCCAAAAGAGGCTGTAAAGGTCAGTAGAGTTGGGTTGGACATCAGAAACAACCATTGTTCACATTATGTGAACTAATTTGATCCAGAAGAAATGATCAATGGGCTTAAAACTGTCTTAAAAACCTTGCAGGCAAAAGGAGGCGAATGTAATAATCAAGACAAATGTCTTAAATGTAGTAAAACACTGATTACATGACAGGCACAAACTGGGGCTTGGGTAATCCACTGTCAACAACATTTGCAAGCCCCATTTCCTGCATCTACTTCCGATCTCTCCAGGCAGCAGTAACAGCTCCAGCACGATGCTGAGGAATCTGTTCTTTGTCTAAACTCCCGAGAGACGCAAATAATTACTTTTCCATGAAATCCACACATTGCGAATTTTGTTTTCTTCTGTAATTTTGTAGATAATTGAATTCAATACCCCAGAGGCGTTATATTGCCGAAAAAAAACCCTAAAAAAAACCTGAGAGAACACACACAGTGAGGAATCTAAAAAATGTGTCTCCGTGTTGACTTGTTATATCTGTGCCATTAGACGACTTATCTTCATGCGCTTCGTGTCACAGCGGATAATGCCGGATTGACTGACGCCGCCCAAAAAACAAAATAATTGCCTTAAAAATAACATAAGCAAACACGGCAGATATGCACAGCCACACACACACACAGACAGACACACACACAGACACACACACACACACACACACACACACACACACACACACACACACACACACACACACACACACATCTACGCAGACACATCCAAACACATATAGTCTTGCGGGCGAGGGACTACAAAGCGCCACGCAGTTCTGTGTTTGCTTGTTGAGCTTTCATTAAGTGTGATGGAGGTGTGAAGGTTTCGTTTGATCACTGTCTTATCCACATCCCAATTACTCCAGCCTGTTAGCTGCCAACGGGAGTGAATGGGGAAGCCAAGACAGCCTTGAAGTCCGTCCGCCCTCCCCCGCTTTTCTTCTTCTTCTCCCACTTCAAATTAGGCTTTCTTTACACTTCTTTAAAATGGAGTTTTTAGTATGTGGCTTTTGGCTGGCGAACGCAGAAGGAGGAATCGCCTCTCTGCAGAGCTTTTGTCAGATTTAATATCAGTCACCAGCTGCAAAAAAAACCCCTAAAAAAACTAATAAACATTGTGTGTTGATGTTCTTGTTGGGATGATGACTTACAAAAAGGACAAAGCAAGAGCAGCAAGATGAAGAGACAGTGCAGGACATAGATACAGATACTGCTGGTGGGTGCAAATCCCATTTTAAGGTTTTAAATTAAATTTAAGGTTTAAGTTCCTTTATAGGTGGGAAGTAATTTAGCTCATGTTTTTTAAACCATCACTACAGGTTTGATCAGAGCTTGAAGCTGAATTAAACATCCGGATCTTTAGCTCATTAAATCTGCAGCTTTCTGCTTCAGACTTTCTCTCGCTTAAGACAAAAACAACGAAATTCCAACGAAAGCTCAGCTGTGACGTGCGACAGGTTACTTTACGTCCTGGTTCAATAGAATTGAAAGACAGCAGAATCATTAGAAGCTATGAGTGATTGCTGAGCTTTGTGTTGAACACAAAATACATTTTGAGGTTTTACATTATGTCCGCGGGTTGTCCGTCCGTCCGTCCGTCCGTCCGTCCGTCCGTCCGTCCAATTCTCGTGAACGTGATATCTTGGAGGGAATTTCTTAAAATTTGGCACAAATGTCAACTTGGACTCAAGGATGAACTGAGTTTTGTGGTCAAAGGTGAAAGTCACTGTTCATATGCAAATTATGACAATTTCACACAAATGTCTAATTAAAATGTCTAAATATGAAGTGATGACATTTTGGACAGACATAGATTAGGTTGTCGGAGGCAAACGACCACGAGTAAGTCATTCTTGCTTGAATTTGTAAGCTGTTTGAACAAGGTTACAGTTAGCAGATGGAATTTAGTTTGAATCCCAAAGACAGGAGGAGGAGCATAACTCATGATGGCACTGATGAACACTGATTGCAACTCTACAGTCAGAGGTTACAGAGCTGAACGGATACAAATCAGTGATGTATAATTTCCACCACTGTAAGCAGATCAGACAACCTTCTGCCGAGTGAAGCCGATGCGTTAGTGTCTTCAAACCTGCATTATCTTTAATGTCCAGCAGGGGGCGACTCCTCTGGTTGTATAGAAGTCTATAGAAAATGACTCTACTTCTCTCTTGATTTATTACTTCAGTAAACATTGTAAACATGAGTTTATGTCTCAATCTCTAGTTTCAAGTCTTCTTCACGATGACTACGTCCACTTCTTGTGTCTGTGATTTTAAACCAAAACCAAAACAACTTGACTTATTTGGAATAAAAAATAAAAACAAACAGTAAAATGATTCTTCAAATATCCACCAGTTGGAAATGTACTTTTCTTTAACCATTGGTTCACACTGGTGTCTCAGGTTCCCACTGCGAGCATATTCAATGCATATTCTGTGCCGGGTATTTGCCGTTTCATGGATATATTTTGTTTTCTTTGTGCTTTAATATTTTGTCTTCCATCACATCACCTTGTTTCTGATGACCGCCTGGTCACGAACATATACATCAAGGAGAAAAACAAGCATCAAGCCCGGAGGAAGATATATCAGTCCCGTATGTCCCTTGCAGACTGGTGTAATAACTGCAGTCAGTCATTTTGCATTATATAACAGCACAGGGAACCATGATATTGCACAAGGCTCAGCTGTAGGGAGGTCAGGTGTGTATTGACCTCATTTACTATTCTAATCACACACACACACACACACACACACACACACACACACACACACACACACACACACACACACACACACACACACACACACACACACACACTCCAGCCTGAAGCCATGTGGGTGTAAAGAGACAAGCGTGAGGATGAGAAGTGACACGAGGTTGCACACCGGAAGGAACAGTCCGCTTGTCTGTCTCCGAGGCTGCAGTCACAAGTTAATAATACAAGATTTGTGTCCACATCCCATGATGCACTGCATCAGTGACCCCCTTTTCCTCTCATACATCAGCCACCACCTTGTGCACACCACTGCCTGAATAATACATAAAATGCATTAACTCAAAAAACTAAAATGAGTGTACGAGCTTCTACACGTCCATCTTTCTCCTCCACATGGAATCGTTTTTCTAACTTTTTATTTTCACTTCATTGTTTCATTGTTTCAGCACCTGTAGTAGTTGGGGTCATAGTCAACTTGCACCGCACTATGTCTATCCTTTAACCTTGTCCTGCGTTTCTTGTTCATCTCGTCTAAATGTCTTTTGTGTAATATGTAAAGCAGTTCACGTCGCTGTGTAAACCTGCCCTGCCTTGACTTGCCTAGCGGCTGTTTTTCGTCTTCCCTTCGGGCTCAATATTTGCATTTACTGCATTTGTTGTCACCTAGAAGCACCGTGCAAGGAATCAAAGAATCAAATATATTGACAAGAAGTCAATGACATAAACCTTCGAGGTAATCTGTCAATGACACTGACATAGTGCAGTGGAACGGAAGAAGCCGGGGATGGAGACATTTCCCTTTAACTTGATAGCATGGTCACTATTTTCCTTAATTGTAACTAATTATAAGACCACGATTAGCACATTTCTCTTGGTTAGGATGAAGATGTCTTGGTCATGTACAGTAGGCAGTTTCTGAGTGAAACTTGTGTGGGGTCTTCTGTAGTTACTCATCTGCTCAACGCATCTCTTTGTGAAGACTGAAACAAATCTTTACAGGTCTGAAGTCAGTCATTAGTGTTGTGTCTAGTCCTAATGCAGACCGAAGCCTTGATCCACTACTACAAATGATAATCACACTTCTGATCATGTCTATTGATCATCTTCCCACACATGTTTCAGAGCAATGATGAAAAGGTTGCTGCTGCGCCTCATCGTGTGGATGTTTGAAGAGTCTTGGGTTTCTGTGTTGATTTGTTTCGGCTTAAGCTGTTCACACAAATGCCCGAAGAAGGGTTTTAGAGAAACGTCCTTCATTTTTATTATTTTTCACTGCATCATTCTGCATTGATGGAAAGTCTCTCTTGACACGACGAAATGTGCTCACGAACAAAGACTTTGTGTAAACGCCAGAGATCGAAACGGAAGAGAGATTTGTTTTTGTGCATTTCTGGGCTTTGCCGTTTGCACAAGATCGACGGTGCGCAGACTGTGAGTCTCATTACGTCGTGCAAAAGCGATAAAATCATAATTGTTTCATGGCTTGAAACAGCTAAGCAATCGCTATGAAGTTTGGTTCCCTGGCTTCTGTGTCTACAGACATATCACGTTGTTAAGACTTAAGTTTCATCATAGCTCATTATGTTGTGTAGAATCAATAAAATCGTGCAATTATGGCTTTTCTTCCATGAAACAATCTTTTTGCTTGAGGAGAACGCGCTCCTCCTCGCCATCAGCAGCCCTGGAACCTACACCTTTCCCTTAGGTGCTGTAGAATTCCATCGTAAAATTATGGGACGATAATAAAACGCTCAAATCATTTGCTCTTAAAACGAATTTACTGTCTCGCCAGAGTTTTCCCTCTGTATGTTTCATCACTATAATGCAAGAGGCTATGAAACGTACAACTCATTTGTTACGATGACACAGAGACCATGCAGTCATTGAAGACACTGGGAAAGCTACAGGGGGTGGACAATACACTGTACAGGGAACAGCCTCCCGAACCGTTGGAAGCAGAAAGAAACAGCTCAGTGATTTACCTCCATAGTGGATGATTCTGCACATTGTTAATCCGCTAATCCGTTGACTGTGTTGCTAAATCTGCCATGTCTGCAGTAAGCCACTTGTGTAGCAGCCCAGTGCTGTGATGTGTTTGTAAAAAGTCTAACTCAAAGCTACTACGAGGAACTTTCATTCTGTGTTGATTTTGGCGGTCCCTGTGGACAAAAGCGGTAGTGTTCCCGAGCTCCAGACTCCCTTCATTAAGAGGATCTACTCAGAAATAGCCAATCTTCCTGTTGATGGTCTCGTTTACTCATGAAAGTCAAACAGAGGCATCAGTATTAAATTGAAACGGTTTCATAAGCAAATAAAAATCATTCACAGTAACGTTAACATCTGTAGTACATTTGCCTGGATTCATGCAGATTAGGGAACGACCCTGGTTTAAAGAAAGCAATGTTAGGTAATGCGTCAAAGTCTGACATGTATGTTGACCCAGCCACACTGATCTCTTTCCTCTGCACACTATGACCGCATCACATATTTCTTCCTCTGCTCCAGATGGGCTGGTAATACCTACAGATACTAGAGGTTCTTGGACGTAAACATGTTGATTTGGGGCATTTGTCATTCGTCCCGGGAGGACAGTCTCGATAGCTCATGTTTTCTGCTTTATCGGACTTCTTTGCAGCAATGTTACCAGATATCAGCAGAAAACCTGATGAAAAAAACACCAAAACATGGTGAAGTTGTAATAAAGTGCAACTGCTTTTACTTACTCTCTTTACCCATTTTTACAGTAGATTTATTAGGACACACCTTTTGATTTAAAATGTTTTTCACATCACGTGCAAAAGCAAAAACTATGAACCTCTCCCCATTTTTTCGTCCGCTGCATCAAAGCGAACCCTGTTCATAAATTCACCTTCATTTTATTTCATTCATCACGAATCATTCACTTTCACAAGGATCGAATTATTAATTCCTAAAGCTTGAAATAACCATGCAACCCCCCACCCGACCTGCTGTGAGCACTACTAGTGCTACTGTACAACACACACACACACACACGCACACACACACACACACACACACACACACACACACACACACACACACACACACACACACACACACACACACACACACACACACACACACACACACACACACTTTGTCTTTGACAGTACGCTACGTTGCTCCCAGTGACTTTTTGATGTTGGCAACAGTGCTGGATCAAAGTCAAACACAAAAGCTCAGTGGGGTGGGGGGGGGGGGGGGGGGCAGAGCTGCAAAGAGAGAGACAAGAGAGAGGGCAACCCCCCCCCCCTCCTTTAACACCAACCCTCCCCCAACTCTCCCCCCCCAGGAGTCACCCAGTCAGTCTGACGTCTGACACACACAAACTCACACACACTCAAAGTCTCCACAGATCCACGCCGATGAGATCACTCCTGATGAGATCATCATCTCTCGCACACTGTCTCCCTTCGCGCAGCATACCTCATTCTAAGAACAAAGGCAGTATAGCGGTTAAGATGTCACATGCAAAGATAAATAGGCTACATAAATTTAATAAATACAAACAACAGAAAAATGAAACGATACAATCATTGTCATGCTCCGTCTCTCTCTTTCACCATTTCTTTGGCACAACAGACAGAATTTTAAGATACAACAAAGTTATACCAGTAGATGAAACATTCATGATTAAATAACTTAATAAAACATAAAAGATAATGAAATGGCATATTCGTGCTCACGCTCTCACCACGTCGCTCCAGTTCAAACAGCTCTTTAAATATAAAGATTTCTTCTTGCTTTACAAGAGCCATTCATCCTGTGCATTGATGTCAGACACAACACAACATCGATGAAGAAAGGCACAGCCTTGTATTTGTGTGCAGTTATTTAATGATTAAAGTCTGTACAGTTAGGACACGGCGGGTTTTCAGGTTGATTATTCAGATGTGTACTTCTGAGCTCGTGACGTTGTAGGAACAGGTAACATTGTTTGATCTTTTTTAAAGCTGCACTAATGAATATGTTTTTAATGTGAAATGTATTTGATGTGAAATGTATTTGTGAAAGAGGAGTGCAGCTAGAAGAGACAGATATTAGAGTTGGTGCAGCCCAAACCAGAGCTAAGAGAAGACTAAACATCAGACCTTTATTCATCAGGAGACCAGCACAACTCTGAATGAACGCAAACATCTTCCATCTGCTGGATGTGCACGAAGATATCCGAGCCGGCGGCTAGCAGCTAGCAGCTAACGGTGCCCACAGTGCAAACAGCGCTAACAACGGTAACAGCGCCGACAGAGCTAACAGCCGTTACCTTGGTGGGAACCGGAGGGTTGGCGCTATGTTTCCGTTGCCCTGCTATAGTGTGAGACTAGCAACAATTTATGTGTCAATATTGCAGATTGTTAATATAATTGTGGGTATTAACTCGAACATCTCAACGTATACTCTGAGTTTCTCTTTTGCACCTTTAATCGGTCTCTGTAGCTTTAATTCCTGTCTTTCTCCCACCTCTCTACCCATGTTTGTATTTGAGATGTCTCTCTCTCTCTCTCTCTCTTTTCCTTCCTTGTCTCTCTCTTCCTCTTTTCTCTGTATCTCTTTCTCCGTCTGCAGGGTCTTGCTCTCACTTTATTTTGCTGGATTGCGATCGTGAGAAACAACATTTCCAAGGCAGTTTACAACATGTTTCGTTCTTTATCTGCCATTTCCTTCTTCCGAGAAAAAACCAAAAACCCACCCAAGACCACAAATGAATACAGTGGAACACACCAACACACAACAGCACACACGGAGCACTACTTGCTCCCGGGGTGACTTGAATGGAGTAACATCCCTCCGAGGCCAGCCAACTTTCTTAATTAAAGGCATAAATTTCTTCACCCGCTCTTTTTCCACGACAGAACTGAGGGGCGTTTGTTTCGTTTGCCTCAGCTGGGCCTCTATGAGGGGAACAGTGATGAAACAAAGAAATAAATAAACAGCCAACCCTCAGCGACTCAGACGCGCTACTGTAGCAAGTCCTCAAGGAACCCTCTATCCTGAGAGGGCCGTCATTTACATATTGCTTTGATGAAAGAATACATTTATTAGGTTTTTATTTGCATCAGTTGAGACAAGAGAATCTTTATTCCGCCTCATTTTTCTACTCCCGCCCCAAAAACTGAAAACAGAAGGGGAAATGTTTGTTATATTTTGAGATCTCATTGAAATGCCGGGGTTAGTTTAAAGGTGCAAGCTCCGTCTGCGTGGCGGCTCTGGCTGCAGAAGGTGTGTGGTGTCGCTGCTCAGACGGCCGCGATCACTTTCGTCCCTTTGTCAACCTTCGTGATGATTCTGTCAGACTCTCGGTGTGATCGCTGTGGCCCAGGCTACAGATGTCTGCCAGATGTAGCTGCATGTGAACAGTGGCTTCACCTTCAGGTTTGAAAGTTTTCTGTGCTCTCTAGATTTGAATTTAAGTGACTGATTTCAAAATGTTTTCACTTTTTCACCAGCGTTTGCTAGTTCTTCTCATAAAAACGGACTTCTTTTAAACACGTGATAACTACAAACAAAGCTTGTTCACTTGTTGACGTGAGCTGTGGTGCATGCATGTAACTTTCACAAAACTCTCACGTTTCTGGTGAAGCTGCACGATTTCATCTCATTTTGCGCAGAATCCGACACGGCGGCAAACACGACAAACATTAAGACGATCTTCGCGCTGATGGTCTTGTGTGCTTATGTACGTCATATAGAGACATCAGCATTAAAAGGACACCGTTTCATAACCAGCTCAAAGTTCCTCACAGTTGCTTAAAGTAGGCTACGTTATACGTAATGCAACTTAAACGTTGACTTATAAAAAGACACATTTTCAGTCTTTGAACTAAATCACCTGATGAAGCAACGACCACGTGGAGCATCAGAGCTGGCTGGAAATGTTTGCATTTAAATTGTGTCTGTTTCGCAAATGTTCATGTAGCTAGAATGGCTCAACCCTGAAGAATAACAAGATGATGACATGGTTGGTTTCCAAAAACTGGGCCGGATCTGGATCACATTAGGTCTTTGAGTGTCTGACAGTCGGCCACCATTGGCCTGACCCGACTGGCTGACTGGGAATTAGATTAGGGTTTCCAGAACAACTTCACCTCCTTCCAAGTCTGAAGAGGTAAAACTCCAGCAACAAAACAACTTCGTAGTCAGACCACAACCCGTTTTTTGGCTTGTGGCTTTCATCGGGGCCGTCCATGATGATCTTTCCTCCGTGCACCATGGAGGTAGGTGAAGTTGAGCCGGAACCGCCTGCTGTGCTCCTACAATAAATGTGAATTACTGCCTTAAAAACTGGCTATCCGGTCAAAGAAAGGAGTTACATCTGTCGTCCAGTTCAGCCCTTTCCAGACATGATATTAAGTGACATCGCTGGCTTCACTGATCTATTAGGGAACAAGAGATTCACGTTATAATCGTGAAGAAGAAAACTGGTTTCCGTTCTCTTTAACTAGATCATTGAAGAAACATGTTTTACTGTTAAAGTCCAAATCAATGACCATCGTGAATCGATCGATACATATTTACATTAATTTCCTCATTCGATGTTACTGGAGAGCACATTCTGCTTCCTGCCTAGCAACACCCACATCTGCACAACCAGTGAATGACAGGCGTTCAGTCGGGACTCTCATTCGATTTCTGTTTGTCACATGGAGAGCATTTTGCTGGATATGTATTCAAGCATGAAGCCGGCATGAATACATATTGATAATATATAGAAAGATTACAGGTAAACACATTTCATTCATTTAAATCCTAATTGCCGTTATCTGTTAAACTCGTGATTTCCTTCATTCTTTTCTGGCTCAGCCTGTGATTTTAAGTAATCCTGCTTATGAGTGAAATAAACCATCTCTGCCGCTATCGCCCACACACACTCCGTGTCCTTTTGCCTTTCAACTGTGTAAACATGAATTGCAGTTGTAAAACCGTTCGTATGAGGAGCTTCGCCTTGAGACCAAAACCCTCATTGTCATTTACTTTGACACACCATTTCACTGACCTTCTCTTGGAGGCAACATTGCTCTGCTCAACTTGGACAATAGTTGACTCGATAAACAACGTTTGGATCACTTTACTGGCTGTGCAGTGGAGCCTGCTCTATTGAAACTTGAAGTTGTTTTAATAACACACTCGGGGTTTTGGTTAGGTGTGCTGTGATTGGCTTCGGTTTAAACATTTGCATTCATGTCTTCACAACCTAAGTACAACCAAATGCTGAATAAATCACTTGTTATGTGTCACATTGACCTGAAAACACACTGTGAAAGGGTTAAAGTTGTTAGATGAAACACCTCCAGGACCGGAAAAACGCTGCTGTTGCAACCTGTCAATCAAAAGGTAGCCAGACCCTAAATCATACCCTTCTTTATGGTCTATTTGAAGAAGACTTGAAACTAGAGATTGAGACCATAAACTCATGTTTACTGAGGTAATAAATCGAGAGAGCGGTCGAGTCACTTTCTCGTAGACTCCCTTATTGCAACCGGAGGGCCATTAGAAATAATGCAGTCTACGGTGCTTCACTCTTCAGACCCAAAGGTTTCCACCTGGTACCAACGGGTTCCTATTCAACAGAAACAAAACCTCCTTACAATTAAATCAATTGCATGAATGTAACTTTACAACACGACATTCAGACTCCAGTTAATTCTACTGGATTGGACAAAACATTGACGACACAAAATACAAAGTTAGGAAGAAACCAAAGAAAGAAATACTGAAATGAAAAGGTCCTAAAATAAAATGTGTAAAGTACCAGAACCAGATCCAGAATGTAGAAGATGCGTACATAAAGGGACACGTATATCAGTCCACAGTCACACTTGTATAAATCTATGTTCTATGCATGCTCCATTTGTCTTACAGCATGGAGCTCTCTGGTCATGAATATTGATTTGTTTATGACCAAATGTTTTTGAGAGATTTAGGATATTTGTAACATGCTTTATGGAAATAAATTGGTTTTTAAAATGAAACTCTCAGTAAATAATCAACAGTAAACATGAACAAGACATGGATACCACCTGAGTAGATCTTCATGAATTCTATCACAAATGGTGGATTTAAGTGTGTTGTTGAGACTTGTTCATAATGGAGATATTTCCTTTGGAATTGAGATTCTTTTTCCAGGGCAAGCATCTCCATTTACTCCGGAGTGGTAATAGAAATAGAGGTTTACTTACAAAGGATTCATATTTCTTGGCTTCTTGCCTTTCAAAGGAGACCAGAAATATGCTGAGAAGTCTTCTGGTTGAGGAGCTCTTCCTGATTCATTTGGGGCATGTCTGTCGTCTATTGCTAGGAATGACACATGAAAACCTTGTGTGAGATGTGATTTTTATTGATTGTCTGATTAGATCTCATCGTGCAATATTTATCTAGGACGTGAATAACAGCGTTGCATGTTGTCATCATTATTTAATGCAGACAACATGACGTACAGTATATCTGCAGCTGCAGAGCCTAGAAACAGCATCGAAGTAGTAGAAACAAGAACTCCTCACTCTGTCGCCTCCTTGTCACACTTTCACTGAACCGAGCTTCTGCTTTTACTTCTTCTCACTGCGTCTCCTGTCTCTCCTCCAGCAGCCAGCGCTCAACAGTATTTCTGTCTCCGTTTGTGCCGAATGAAAGAGTCCGTCCTATTCAGCTTTTGTACAAATGTTCAGTGCCGCGTTACGCAGAAACCCACCACAGCGCTGCCTGTGAGAGCAGAAGAAGAGCTGCACTGCAAAATGAGACATCCAACGCTGGAGCGGCACAAAACAAAGACACGACCAAAGCACTGGCATTGAATACGAGCAGATTAATGCTTACTCGTCAGTAGTCATAATAACAATTAGATCTTTTGAAATACAAACTGATGATTTCAAGAAGCAAAATATGTGAAAAATGGAGTTTATATTTATATTTGTTTGGTTTTTTTGGGGCTCAAAAGCCGTCCAATCCTTTATTCGCCCTGCCCAGTTGGACAAAAACTCCCGACACTACCCCATAATTTTCCTCGGATAGATTTCACCCTAATGAGTAAACATTTATTTGCATACTTGACACTAACGACCGATCGGTTATTCCTTAATGGCCTCATATTTCTCTAATTGTATGAGTGTGAAAAGCTAATTAATTAGCAATTACCAGCTAATGGTTGCACGGTCATGAGCCTGAAGCCTATTAGCTTCCAATAAATACTTATTAAGAGGCCCTGATTGCTAAGTAGCTTATCATCAACATGTTCGTCAGCTGATAATTGCAACGTCTTCACTTTCTTCCTTCAGTCTGTTGATAGGAATACAGTGACTCTGATGGGGGGGGGGGGGGGCTCTTTGTTTCCGCCAGCAAAGCCTGACATTCCTGTAGTTACCGGAGTCTTCTGCTGTTGGCCAGTGAGCAGCTCCTTTTTCCTTTTTCTGTCTTGCTCAAAGCCACTTTTGACAGCTCGCGAGGGAAAATGTCTTTAACTCTCCAGTGAAGCCTGCTTCTCATTGGGCCTCATGAAAGAACCTCTTTGGACCAGATCTGTTCCTAAGTGGCTCGTTTGAGTGATTCGGTTCGAACGTGAACGTTAGAAATACACCAACTCTATTATTCTATGCACGAGTTATACAGTTTAGGAGGTCCAGACCTGTCGTAGGAGTCCTGTGGAGGTAGTCTGCTGTGTATTTCATTGCTTTGAGGCAATTTTGAGTTTGAAAAGCCACATAAACTGCACTTCATAATCACGTTGATGTTCCTTCTTGACTTTAACAACACTGCAACATCAATATGGACATCTCAAACTGCAATCGCCCTCTCGTTGCAGTCATCGATCGCCTGGTGAGATGTTTCTCATACTGAGCTGTTTCTATTGACTTCGGCGACATTAGGACCCTCAGGTGACACGGTGGTGACATCACTAGTTATTTCCCCCCAATTGATAATTGATTAAAGCAGGCGCCTTAATTCTGCTGCTAAAAAGCAAGACGTCATCATACAACCTTTGGGGCCGGACGCGTGGTCATATGAGGTATTATTTATAGGGCATTAATTAGGCTGAGTTACAATTCTCATGAAGGCCTTCGCACACAGGTGGCATTCATCAGGTTCCAGCTGCTTTTCTCGGGAGCGTCTGCTGTATCTGATGTGGCGCACTCGTACACGCCCATCGCAGGACATAAAGTCAGAGAAAGTTAAGATAAGAACATGAAAGAGATCTTGCATGAAGTCAATTTAAATTGAATGACTAGAAGCACTTTAAAACAAACTGGAGGCTTGTGACCCTGACAGTGTTCTACTTTTAAAGAAGACATTCTCTGTGTTTTAGAGAGACCGAGCGATAACTTTTTGTTTCCCCAGAGGGAATTTAAAGGCGTTTTGGAACACATGCTCTTCAAGTACAGCGTCCCGCGACGCCTACGAGGACGCAGCCGCACCTGTGAGCAGCGCTGACACCGTTTTGATCAAAAGAGCCAACTTTTTGAAAGTGCATAATCAAATAAAAAGGAATTATTCATACGAAATGACACCCGGGCTCGACATCTCCCGGCTCCGAATGCAGCTTTTGAATTTCCAAATGAAGCGTTGTCATATTCTGTGCCGTCTGTCTATGAGTGTGTGTTTTCTGCTTCTTCTTCTTCTTTCTTTTTTTTTTTAATCACCACGATGCTCTCGCTCTGTGTAAACACAACACATATCCTCGCGCTCGACACCCGGAGGCGAGCGTGTGGCTTGTGAGGTAGCGATGGCAACGGCGAGATGCACTCAGGCTTGCTGCCGTGCAGCTGGGACCCATGCGGCGCTGCAACCTCAGGGGGGATGCTGGGAAAGTGAACTGGGGGGGGGGGGGATGAAGCACTGGTTCTCAGAAAATGTATTGGAAATATAGCAAAATAAAGAACGTCAATGGAGTGAGGAAAGTGTGAGTGGTAGCGAGTGGGAGGATGTGTGTGTTTGTGTTCAAAGGCCGAGACATATGCGGATGGAAGAAGAGAGAATTTACGCGTGGAGCTACTGAGGAAAGAGCTTCTAAAACCTGTCAAGAAAGCATTGAATGAAGACTACTTTGCTGCAACATTCAGGGAGCCGTTTGCATCTTTTTCTTTTTCCCTCCAGCAGTTTTATCACCAAACACAGCACAGTAAACTACACTTTCCACATCTGTGGCAGAAATATTCCTCCAATATGAAGCATATTGGAAGGGATACTTTTGCTCCTAAAAAAGCATGTGAATCTGCTCATGAAAACGATTTTTATGAGCAGATTCTAATTGTTTGTATGAATCAAATCTCGTCGTCTAATTACCGCAGAGTGTTTAATGGAACTGCGTTAAAAACATCCCGACTCCTCAAATAGCGACTCTTGGTCATTGGCCCTTAGCTTCAAACTACATGTGTTTTTGGACCAAACTGTTCTGGGGAATCCCTGAGAGGAGCTCCACCACACCACCAATAGGAACGCTGAAGTGACGTAAGCCATCCGGTGCAGCTCGCACACATCTCCAACCGGCGAGATCGGCGAGTGACCGGCTACGTTCCACAAGCTCTTACAAGTCACAGTCATATAAACACCAGCAAAATACCTTTGCTTTGAACCGGCTTCGTTGTTCTTTGGCTTAGTGGGTGTGCTTTGTGCTACTGGGTTAGCCTTTGTGCTGCCAGGTTAGCTCGCTGAGCTGTTCTCACTCGTCCAACGTGCTCACGCGTTTGTCCAATCACCGTATGTACACTTTCGTCACTGGACGCGTACCTACTCTGACAAAGGGTCTAAAAGAGTCCCTCAAAACGGCATTCAAGGAACTAGAATCGTTCTTAGCTTTTGCAATTCTGGACTCATGGTTCTTGGAACTATGAAAGAGTTCCTCCGGTCCAAAGGTTCCTCTAGGCACCGCTCTACCCTCAGCATTGGACGTGTCAGGAACGGCGTCTCAGATCGAATTCCTTTCAATTTCAGAATTACTTTGCGTCTGAGAAAAACAAATGTGTCTAATGAGCTGTCATGGTTGACTAGCGACAGAGCATCGTCCGCCAACGCCGGTTATATGTAACTATAACCCGCTATAGAATGTTTACATGTATAAGGATAGCTGCGACCTCTTGGGAGGCCTAACTGTGGAGAAGTGGATTGAGCGTTCTTCATAAAAAAAATCAATCGGCTATTGCAACGCGACATGTAGCTGCTTTAAGAGGCGGTCAACCAACCGAAAGCATCAATATCAAGACTTCTAATCAATGAAGGAGGTGCTGGACTCCAACACTCCTGAGGGGCTAGTAAACAAAGCTGGAGCCTGGTGCCATCTACAGAAACATATTTCTCCTACCGACCCTCACAGGCACCAACCTTCTATCTTCACCCAGAAAGAAGTCATCTGCAGTGGCGATAATAGTTGGTACGTAGACCTAGGGCGTATTCTTTTGCCGATTGGGATATATGTTATTTAAATAAATCTATATAACTGTAAGGCAGTCTATTGGCTGTCCTGTCTGTTAATGCTGTACGTGATGGTCGCTTTGTCAAGACAATAGTTCCCTTTACACAATATGTTGTAATTATATCGCAGCTAAAGGGCGTTGCTCGGCCCGACGCAAAATGGAAGCTATATTAGCCTCCGACAACAGCTGACTGCAGGAAGTACTGCCGTGGGAACATTTGGAGTCTCATGGAAAACACCAGCTCCTCTTGTTTTTTAGCTTGAGCTTCACAGATGCAATCCTAAACCACTCTGCAGACATCACTGAGTTTTCTGAAATGTATTTCATCAAAAGGAGCTCTCTACAACTTTCTACATCAACACCACTCCGAACAGGATGCAACTTCAAAAGAAAGACCTGAAGATTCTTTTTAATGAGTGAGAGAATGTATATTTGCTTACTGACGCCTACTCCTTCACAGGCTGCAAAGGTTGATCATTTGACGCAAAATGAGGCTCTTTTAATAAAGACAAAAATAACCGCTCCTCCTCAGCAGCATGAAATGTCTCTTACTCTTAAAACGACAAAATTCAACCATCTTTTCGGCTTCACGTGAGCAGCGCGTCGCTCGTCCCACACTTCTCACACACTTGTCAGTCATGTTGATGAGCCGTCATCCTGCCCGAGGCTGAGGTAACCAGCATCCACAGAAGAAGCTCCGCAGGCGTTCGAGGAAGCAGCTCAACCCCCGACGATCTGCCACAACAAAAGGCACAACGCTGATGTTTACTGCCTTTTGAACATCTGCCACTTTACCTGGCCTTTTCATCCCCCGCTTCCCCGGCGCACAGCCAAGCTCACTGCAGGTCACAGGAAGTGGTTTACACAAAGCAGAAGACATCGCCGCCATCACTGAGGCGCCGCCGCAGAAAGGAAAAAGGATTTAGGCATCAAGAGAAAGGGTCGCAGATAAACACTGGGCGATGATTTATAATATTTTCCATTCATTTGATAGCCTTTTGATATGAAAATCTTTCACAATGGGCGCTTGAGCTCCACAAAATCTATAATGTCATTTTGGAAAATGTCACCGACATACAAAGAGGCGCCGCGTCTGTTAACTGGAACAGGAGCTTGTATCGATCCTAACAGGTAACTAAATCTACCTGTCAAAATAACGCCTTGAGCTCAGAGCTAATATATCTTAGCGAGCAGATATACAAGCCACCGCTACGAGCTAGCGAGGCGGTGGGCGTCGGGGGGGGGCGGCCCCGTTGTTTAGCCGACGTGTCGCATGAATCAGGCCGATTGTATGATGGCCTTTTTTTCTGCCGCGGCGGCCTCGTAAACACCGAGGTCAGCCGCAACGGTGGATGGAGACATAAATGGGTCATATATATTGTAACAAGGCCGCGGGGGTCAGCGCAAACATCACCTTGAGCGCAACCTCGTTTGCACTCCCCGCCCCCGGAGCGCTCACCCTCCCCGACTTATTGCTGGTTTCTATGGCAACAACAGTCTGCTCTGCGGATTGGCCCTTTAATAGTTAATAGCTGGCTAGTTCTTATGGAAATATATATATATATATATATAGGGAGAGAGAAGCCTTGGAGCGGGGGGGGGGGGGGGGGGGAAACAAAGATAATAATTGGCTCCATTATCGTTGACTGCGTTGTGCGCATCCCTCGTTTGATGCATTCTTTGGGTGCACATGCAGCAACAGCCCAAAAGAGGCTCCTTCTCAACCAAGAGCCACATGAGCTCATCCGTGAAACCTCCTCCGAAGGCTCGGGGGCCATTAGGACCAGCAGCAACAGCTTCATCGGGTGCGGGAGGGGCGAGGGGACAAAGAGGCCCTGATACTGATTCGATCAGGGATTGCCCGTTGTACATTATTGCATTCGCAACATTAATATGGTTTTAAGAAAAGTAAATCAGATCAGTAGTGACTAGTGCCTTCATTTGATTTGTCGATTTCGCTTGATTCACCGGTGGATCCACTATGTGCCATGTGGATAAAAGGACATGGTAAATGGACTTGTACAGCGTTTTTCTAGTCTTCTGACCACTCGCAGCAGTTTAACACTAACATGTCATTCATCCATTCATACAGTGATGGCAGGGGCTACCATGAAGGGTCCCTAAGCATTCACACTGATCACACATATGGAACCGCCTTCGGGAGCAATTTGGGGTTAGCATCGCAACCTGCTGACCTGCTGTTTTCTCAGGAAAATCTGCTTAAACTGGAAGAGTTGTTGCCAATTTGACCAATCACTGCAGCTCTCTGCCAAAGACTCTCAGCCACCTCGGAAATATAAAACCCGTTCTCATTCCCAACTCGTCACATACCGACGCTCTGTCAGGACCCCGTGGCGTCACTTTACAAACTACGGTGGCAGTAAACACCCGCGCTGTGAATTAACACAAAAACACTCCCTTAGGTTAAGGCAACAAAACAAACTCAGTTAGGTTGAGGAAAAAAATGATGGTTGGACTTAAAATAAGTACGTAATCAAAGTAAAACGTCAACGTAAGTACAGCAGCATGTCGCAAACATCACCAACGCAACTTCAAAGTGAGTCACCTACGCTTCCGTCTCCATCACTGGTCTCTCGGTTGAAAGTCCTGCGAGTTTGTTTTGCATTGTTCATAAACGTCTGATGGAAAACGGCTCAGTCTACATCCGAATGCACATCAGCAGTTGTAAAAGAAAATAAAACTTATTCTGTTGAGGTGTCTGTTTTGTGCAGTTTGGAAGAAATAAATAATTACTTATTAAACAATGATTTCCCTCAACGCTGTTGCTCGTTGCTGTTTTTTTAAATTGTACATCTTCCAACGCGGCTTGACAGATCGGGTTTAGCAGTCACGTCAACAAGGTAATGGAAAAGTGGAAACGAGAAGGGAGTCAGCGGCAGGCAGTGCTGCTGAAAATACACTGGGGGCGAAGAACGCAAGCAGGAAATATGATCGGTGATTACCTCTTCTCATCGTGAGAATGAAAGTCTTATAATAGAAACAGAAGTTTACCAGAGGAAGAGGTGAGGGAGTTCGTGGATTTTTATTTTGAATGCTTCCTTTCACAGATAAAAGCTGATGTCATCTGGGGAGGCAGCGTGATGCAGGTGTTTTCACGCGCTCTTGATTTATTGTTTTTTACATGTTGTCGTCCTCTCTGCGCTGCACTTAGGCAGTGATTCAGGATGAACGGACATCGGGCCGAGCTAAATATAAAGGAGTGGGTTGAGAGAAAGAGAGAGAGAGGGAGAGAAATAAAGAGCCATATACACAGAGAATGAAAGGGAGGAGATAGAGGAACAGTGACAGAGTGGGAGAAGGAGAGGAAGATGAGGCTGGACAGACTCAGAGATAGTGTCCACAGGAAGGAGAGCGAGCGAGGCATCTTATCCAGGAAGTCATGTGACCACTCTGCAGGATGTTCAGGCACCTGGCAGGAGGAGCCGGCATTTAATCAGGAGCCCCTCGTGTCACTGGGCAGAGGGGCCGGGCCAAGGTTGACCTTTTAATAAAAATGATATTGGGTTCAGCGGCGCTGTCGTCAACCCTGATGTGATCGATATGACGCGGTTTGATTGATGAGATACTTACGGTGCGATTGATCAGACTGGTTGTCTGTGACAAGCCCCAAAACTTGAATGCAATGGAGGATTTGCATTAGAAATTGTGCAACTATGCAAGAATTTGCCTTTGTTTTTCCGATTATGACGAATATTTAACGGTTATATGATCGCACAGTTTTACCTTGTTGTATATTTCTTTGTCTTTCTGATGTAAAGTCTGTGCAGCACTGTGTCGTATGAAGACAATACAGCTGAATGTTGTCAAAACCATTTATTTGGAGGTGAACCAGAAAGTGGAACACACTGGAAATGTTGGTCATGATCCATAATTGCACAGAAAATCTGTCTGAACGCGACTGCTGTGAGTCAAAGCTGAACACGGAAGCGCAGGATGATTACAGTCGACAGTCTGTTTGTTTCTTCCAAACACTGTGATTTTAAGTTAACAATATTGCAGAAAGGCGGCGTGTCTACGACCTCTCTCGCTGTCTGCTCGCTGCTGTTCCCAGCACTGGTTTGTCAACACCTCATACCTCAATAATGACAGAAAATAGGACCCTATTCAGAGTTTGTGCAGCTTTTCAGACTTGAAACAGATAAAATAGCCCATGAGTGAGAGATATGAGTTCACAGTGAATGACTTCGGCACAGTGCAGGTTAGTTTACTCCATTTCGCTGGTTACGCTCGTTGTCTTCTTGCTTCTTCACAGAACATTTAGTTTGTACTCCCTCTGGCGTTTCGGAGACTAGTGCAACAAACAGCACATTGAGCATTAACGCCTCTGTGCGCGCTCAAAGTTGCGCGACCATCATGCGGAGGCTCACACATAGGGTGCCATAAACCGTGTGTGTGTGTGTGTGTGTGTCCACGAGTGTTTCTTTCTGAGCGCACAGCATATTGTTTTTTTTCAATTGTTCAGAATGAGAAATGAGAAAAAAGTATTTTTTTCCAGTTCTCTGCACTTTTCAGAACGGCGCTGGTGACGTGACAGTGTAGAGAATGCAGATAAGCTTGTTTTGTCCGTGTCTGACTGTCTCGAGCTTTATCTCTCAGACAGACACTTTCATAACAAACACCATTAAAAGACCATTTGTGGGCGCAGATCAGCAGGGCGGACACTGATTGAGTGTCGAGCGTTTATCGTCCTCCTTGCTCCAATGTTAAGGCTCATCCATACAGCGCGTGTCAAAAACACAATGTCAAACTAATTGCTAGAAGCCAAAACTGATACTATAAACAACGGGGTGATGCTAGTCGATCACACGGCCGTGGTTCCAGAGGTGAGAAGCTGTTGAGATATTGCTAGAAACATAAAAAAAAACACTTTTTATTTTATATAACGCTGATATTAAGCACTTTTCTGACAGAAAAAAAGATGCTACGTGGACACAGACTCTAATGGGGACAACTGAGATTGGTCTGAGTGAGAACGCTGCAGACGGCAGCCGCTCAAAGTCTGCGACGTCGTCATATCGGGGTAATTTGGTAACGTCGATCTACGCCCACGAAAACATGACGGAAAGAGTCTCAATCCAGGAGAAGTCTCGTTCTGAAATCTCGCGGGGTGATGTGTTGCTGAAGGTAAAACCCCCATCTTGATTCTTCTAACAGCAATGCCTCCATTTGAAACTCCTTTTGATAAGCGTCCTTTAACTTTGGTATTAAATACATTTTTTGCCAGTTTAATATCAGTCGATATGTCATTCTGGACGATGAATGAGTCTGAATCTACCGCAGAAAAATCTATTTCTGCCATGTCATTTGTGTAATAATCAAGAGAGTAATAATGATGTCAGAGTGTGATCCATAGTCTGAACTGTTCGTACAGAGAGAGACAGAGAGTCACTGACCATGAGGATGCTATGTGCAGCTCTGGTTCCATTAGAGATGTCAATGTTAACTGGACGCTGTAAAGACCCAGAGGCTTTTGACTGGAACACTGTATGGCAAGGGAACAAAGGAGGACCTGATCTGTTGAATGGCTGCTGCTTAAAGCCAGGTCAAACACACACACACACACACACACACACACACACACACACACACACACACACACACACACGCACACGTATAAACATAGGCATCCTCATTATTTGTCTTTCTCTTTCCCTGTCCTTTGGGTGGACATAAAAACATGGACCTCGACACACAGATGACATGAACACATTTTGTTTACCCTTTCCCAATGTGATGTTGACATTTTATGAAATTTGTTTGATCAGCCAAATGTCACTGGAGGGTGAATAAACAGCACTGCATTTCCAAAACGTGCCGTGAAACAGTCGTGGTTCTGATAGGCAACAAAACCACTTCCTGAACCATCATGGTTGGACTGAAAGTAAGTTTGTAAACTAATTAAAACACGAATGGAAACAAAGTGAAAGTGAAACACGTCACAAACATCACTAATGTCATGGTTTCCTGTGTTCGTTTGATCCATCCACTATAAGCGGTCTCTGTCACATTATATAATATTATATAATATAAAGCGTATACAAACACACGGACTGCAGTCAGGACAGAGTACATGGCGCACAAATGACACGCTCAAGGCAAGTAAGGAATTGTTGAGAGCAGGCTAGTTTACGTAGATCCATATTAAAGGCTGCAATTTAAAATTATGTGGAATATCTAAAGTTACACTTACAATGATGTAAAAATCTGCAATTATCACGAATAACTGGACCCAGTGACTGCATGTTAAACGATCATCGCTCATTGGTTACTTGACAAATGTTTCAGCACTAACATAAAAACAAATCTGCCGAACGGCTCAGCCAGGTGACTGAGGGAGATTGTGGTGAATTTCTATTTAATTTGTATGATCCGTTTGAGCATTTTCAGGTGGTTCCTCTGTATCTTCTGTAAAACAGTGCAGATGCAGGCTGAAGGTGGAGATATAATATACTGTATTTGCACGTAAACAGTGTCAAGCTGTCTCCACTTCCGTAATAAGAATCAATTATTTACCCTCTCGCATGAGCACACAGGAGAACACACGGTCTCTTTCCACGTCCGTGCCTTCATTCATTCAAAAGAACACACACACACACACACACACACACACACACACACACACACACACACACACACACACACACAGACATAAACAGAAAACCATTCCTCACAGTCAGCTGCTTCCAGTCTGTTTACAACCAGAATCTTTTGTTTCGGCCTGTTCCGCTGAGTGCGTGAAGGAAGTGGGGGGGGGGGGGGGGGGAGTCCCCTCAACCTTGACCAGGCGCCTCCGCGTTGCTTCTCAGTTATGAATAGATAAGAACACATAACATTCTTCGCGGGTATTGAACAGTGGCTGAGCACAGCGTCAGCAGATCGCGTGTGAGGTCTCGTCACAGACATGTGACTTCTGAATCAGTTGCAAAGCGAAAGAACCTTTTTCCGCACGAAGTTACGAATTGGAAACCAGATGACGGATGACGCTTTGCAACATTACAACACCGAATAAATCTTACAAAGTAGGTGCGAAAAATGGTAAATCAATGCTTTATCCTTGCAGTTGTCAGGTAGATTCCTCAGGACGAACCCGCCCTGGTTCAACCCCCTCCCCAGAGCGTCATCTGTCATCATCCTTCATCTTTATCCATCCTTCATCTTTATCCATCCTTCATCTTCATCCATCCTTCATCTTCATCCATCCTGCATCTCCATTCATCCTTCATCTTTATCCATCCTTCATCTTCATGCATCCTTCATCTTCATCCATCCTTCATCTTCATCCATCCTGCATCTCCATCCATCCTTCATCTTCATCCATCCTTCATCTTCATCCATCCTGCATCTTCATCCATCCTGCATCTTCATCCATCCTTCATCTTCATCCATCCTTCATCTTCATCCATCCTGCATCTTCATCCATCCTTCATCTTCATCCATCCTGCATCTCCATCCATCCTTCATCTTCATGCATCCTTCATCTTCATCCATCCTGCATCTCCATCCATCCTTCATCTTCATCCATCCTTCATCTTCATCCATCCTGCATCTTCATCCATCCTGCATCTTCATCCATCCTTCATCTTCATCCATCCTTCATCTTCATCCATCCTGCATCTCCATCCATCCTTCATCTTCATCCATCATCTTCATCCATCCTGCATCTTCATCCATCCTTCATCTTCATCCATCCTGCATCTTCATCCATCCTTCATCTTCATCCATCCTGCATCTCCATCCATCCTTCATCTTCATCCATCCTTCATCTTCATCCATCCTGCATCTCCATCCATCCTTCATCTTCATCCATCCTTCATATTCATCCATCCTGCATCTTCATCCATCCTTCATCTTCATCCATCCTTCATCTCCATCCATCCTGCATCTCCATCCATCCTTCATCTTCATCCATCCTTCATCTTCATCCATCCTGCATCTCCATCCATCCTTCATCTTCATCCATCCTGCATCTTCATCCATCCTGCATCTTCATCCATCCTGCATCTTCATCCATCCTTCATCTTCATCCATCCTTCATCTTCATCCATCCTGCATCTTCATCCATCCTTCATCTTCATCCATCCTTCATCTTCATCCATCCTGCATCTTCATCCATCCTTCATCTTCATCCATCCTGCATCTCCATCCATCCTTCATCTTCATCCATCATCTTCATCCATCCTGCATCTTCATCCATCCTTCATCTTCATCCATCCTTCATCTTCATCCATCCTGCATCTTCATCCATCCTTCATCTTCATCCATCCTTCATCTTCATCCATCCTGCATCTCCATCCATCCTTCATCTTCATCCATCCTTCATATTCATCCATCCTGCATCTTCATCCATCCTGCATCTTCATCCATCCTTCATCTTCATCCATCCTGCATCTTCATCCATCCTGCATCTTCATCCATCCTTCATCTTCATCCATCCTTCATCTCCATCCATCCTGCATCTCCATCCATCCTTCATCTTCATCCATCCTGCATCTCCATCCATCCTTCATCTTCATCCATCCTGCATCTTCATCCATCCTTCATCTTCATCCATCCTGCATCTTCATCCATCCTGCATCTTCATCCATCCTTCATCTTCATCCATCCTGCATCTTCATCCATCCTTCATCTTCATCCATCCTGCATCTTCATCCATCCTTCATCTTCATCCATCCTTCATCTTCATCCATCCTTCATCTTCATGCATCCTTCATCTTCATCCATCCTTCATCTTCATCCATCCTGCATCTTCATCCATCCTTCATCTTCATCCATCCTGCATCTTCATCCATCCTGCATCTTCATCCATCCTTCATCTTCATCCATCCTTCATCTTCATCCATACATTCATCCATTCATTCATCAGGCATTAAAGGAAAATCCCAGACTAAAACACAGGCACAAAACCCAGCTATTATTGCTGCAGCTGTTATTTTGTACAATAGGAGAAACGTGTGAACAGGCCACACACTGTGTTTTCTCATAAAATCATGTGGACAAAGAACAAACTCTGAAATATGAATTCAATGTTGTGAACCTAAATTAAAAACCCAGCCGCAAGAAAGAGTGTTGGCATTGGTCGTTTCCCAAACAACGGGTATGTTGAGCGACGACATTTCTGAGCCAACAGTATGTTCCACAAATGTGTTTTTATTGTAAGCCTCGTATCACGCTGGCAGAAACACTCAGTGTCACATGGTTAACAAGGCCAGAGAAAAAGATTGTGTGTTTCGTGTGAGGGTAATAACTTCATATCGTAACAACAGAACAAACATAAATAAATAACTGTGACAACAGAACAAACATAAATAAATAACAATCGCCCATGGCGGCCTTTATTACGTTAAGCACAGCGTTACCTAACAAGTGTGGAGTCAACGTCGACTTCCGCTTTCACACGGGACACGAACAGCGGTCTCCTGGGTGAATGTCCTCCGTGTTTGTTTGCAACAATGAGGCTGAATTACAGGGAAATGTGTGTAAAATAATGAGTTTCCATTTGATATGTGTCTTGGTTTGAAATTGATGCTCCATGTAAGCGTGATACAGCCTCAGTAACGCTCTGGAACAAGCAGATACACGATGTTTTATGTATAACTTTGAAGCAAATAAGCCTCAAGGGAGATTTAATAGGATTATTGGGTTTCAAAAGATCAAACCAGCATTAATTAAGCAACATTTTTGATATTAAAGGAGTGCTGCACTCATTTAGCATTGCCCTTTTATACACATCAAAAACACATCAGATCATTGCAACGAAACCAGAGATATCGAGAGATTTTTATCTCAATCTCATCTTTATAAGATGTTGTCGGAGACCAAACCAGAGCTAAGAGGAGAGTGAATATTGGACTTGTTCATCAAGTGGATGGCATCGTGACTCCAGTGGGATGTTCGTGTCAGCTTTCTGCTCACACAATGGCCACAACACTGAGCTCACAGCACATCAGAGCTGGTGTTTCTGTGGTGAACATACAGACATGGAATGTTACTACCTGGTATAAATGAACTGATTAACTTACAAACGATGGTTCTCCAAGGCTGTAGTGGACACCAACAGATGGAGGCAGTTCCTAATGGCCAGGCTCTACAGAGCCTCACGGCATTCAATGAAAACAAAGATGGCCGAAATGAGCTTTGACTCAAGTCATATGTTTGCATCAACCAATCAAAACAAGGAAAAAGCAGCTTCCTAAAAGTGTTCGTGGTGTGCAGGAATGTCCAACAGGGGGGGCTAAACTTACCACACATGAACGCTACGTGTCAAAACATTATGTCTGAATAGAGCAGCTCCTCTGGAGGAGGTTGTGTAATCGGTTGTGGTGAAATAAAAGAAACGTCCTCAGTGCGAATGTATTTCCCTCAGTTTTCATATACAGACATTGTATTTGCATTTTAAAACACGACGCTCATTTCATAAAAATTCCAAGCGACCCAGCAGCAAACAGACATCTTACACACTGAATGAGCTCCGGCTTCCTTTTTTACGCTAAAATTCAGAATCCATTTGTCCTTGTAGCTCGGCCGTGTGAAAGCAAGAGTGATGTGGGGGGGGGGGGGGGGAGGACAGAGGACGCTCCTCGAGAGGAAGCTCCACGGAAAAAAAACCTGCTTCTTTTTATTGTCACGACCGATAATCTGGCCTCGGCCCAAATTAAATATTTAAATGATAAGAGAGGAACAATAACAACACCTTGCAAGTGTCCAGAATCAAATCCCACACGGGCCTCATGGGAATTAAAGTGAATACAGCGGTTCAAATCCTCTGTTCCAGCATGTGTGTGTGTGTGTGTGTGTGTGTGTGTGTGTGTGTGTGTGTGTGTGTGTGTGTGTGTGTGTGTGTGTGTGTTACTACTTTCAGCGGTGGCTCGTGTTGCAGATAAATGTCTGGTTTCAGCAGTCAGATGGGGATAAGCATGATTTGAATAACATTTTCTGTCAGCTGCTGCCTTTCTTGTTAGCTGCACATAGTCCCACACACACGCACACACACACACACACACACACACACACACACACACACACACACACACACACACACACACACACACACACACACACGCGCGCACACTCTAACACATTCGAGCAGGTGCACACATGTAGCTATATGTAGCACTCGAATGCATACTGACAAGCATGAACGCAAACCCCGACTAGAAGAAATACGATGTGGCAGGCAGGTATAGAAATATAATATATAGCTCCGCACATATATGCTCAAATAGATACCATAATAAAAATGGTAACCTTTCTATGGAGCATTTTCTTTAAAACGTGTCACAGAGTGCTTTGAAAGGATGACAGGAGAGAGCAAGAAACACAAATGAAAAAGTGTTTTTTTGGCAAGACTGTAACGCTGGGGAAGCTCTTTTATTCACGTTTTCAGAAGGGAGTTAAAAGAAGCAGATGACTTCCTGTGTCAGAGCTCAGTAGTCAAAGTCTTTTAAATTACAGGGCCCCCGGAAGCTTGATCACCATTATTTACCCACCAAGACCCGGAATCAACCAGCCAGACTCCATGCTGCGATCTGAGAGGATACGCCAGCAAACACGGCTTTAACAGGTCAGCATTTCACTGCGTACTGGAGACCGTTTCTGTGAAAGTCAGGGAAATACTGCAATGACGCTAGGATTCCCTATCTGTGATTTAATGCCATAAGTGAAACAATGAACAAAAGATATGTTTTTGTGTTGCCTATAAGAGGAAGCATGTATGTTTATTGAGAACTTGAGAGGACCGTGGATGGAGCCTTGAGGAACGGCACGGTTATACTGAGGGGCCCAGCTGAGAACTTCAATTTTGTGTTGATTCTGGCGGTCCCTTTGGACAAAAGCAGTAGTGCTTCCGTGCACCAGGGTCCCTTTAGAAAACCTCATCCTCCTGCATCATGGGTAGACAGCGCTGGTTCTGTCATACCTCCCTTCCCTGCAGTGGACCCAGCAGTATGATGTGGCCAACTGTACATCATTAACTGCTTCGTGATCAGTAAATATTTGATAAGCAAGGACAAACACACTCTCACATGCACACAAACAAGTGCACCCATGAAAAGCACTGACACACACACACACACACACACACACACACACACACACACACACACACACACACTGCCAAACACACAAACATAAGCACATAGAAGTAAGCTGCAGTGAAATATGCACATATGCAACAGTAGCACATGCGCACATTTACCTCAAGAGATAAAAGAGCTGCAATTTGCAACCAAATCCAACATTATTTTGTCAGAGTAAAATGGTCCAATTTTTTACTTTTCACATCAGGGCTATTACCTGAAAACCATCCACGGCCCTTTGGCTTCACTGTACATCATGTGTTTACCTGGTGCAGCTACAAAGCTACTGCTGCATGCATATCTTTCAAAACAATACATGATCGTGTCAAATTTGAATATATTTACCGGCCGCGACAGGGGTTGTGTGGTGGAGGATTTAGGTAGGTCTCTATGAAATAATGCAGCCACTACACCTCGACACCCAGCATGCAACAGAGGAGCAGAAGCCCACACGAGGCTCTGCTGACGGAGAAAGAGTGAATGTAACACTAAACTATGGCACAGAAAAGAAATGGAGCAGCAAAAAGCGAGCTTGCATCGCTGTTATATAATTAGTAAGTCAAGCATTGGGCCCAGTGGCCGAAAATAGTGCCGCTGCCTTGCCTGGGGAGTTGTAGAGGGGGGGGGGGTGGTGTTAGATGAGATCTGGGGGAGGGGTTCAAGGCCCAATATAACGGCGGTCTAATAGTCCCAGTCAAGAATTTGTAGCGACCACACGCAGTGTGTAATCCCCGACACAGTTGGCGGTGCTTTGCTGACATGACATCCAGAAAGTCAAGACTGGGGAGGAAAGTGCTGATCTGTTCAATCCAGGACGGGGCATTCAGCTTCCACTTGATAGATTAACTTAACAGGCGTTGTGATGGGGCGTTCATTTGTCACTTACTACATGCGTTGGCTGATGAAATGATCTGGGTCCCTGTGATAAAATGGTCTTGGGTACAAATTGTGGCTGGGGAAAATTTGGGCATTCTGAAAAGATTCATGGGAAAACCACTGAATTACATTACTGTGCTGTCATTTTATGTCATGCATTAGCCCTGTAGGTCACAACATCCCCATTGGAATCCCCCAAGATAAATCCCGGGGTCACGTCTTGATAGAAAAGATATGGAATAAAAACATGTAAAATACTTATGAATATTATATAATATTTCTGCCGATAGATCCAAAAGGTTCTGGCCCTTTAAACGGTATTCTTTTCTCTTATCTTTGTCCATTTAGAGTCAAACAGACCATAAAGCAGGGGACGCTTTAGGGCGGGGCTACCTCATGATTGACAGGTCGCAGAACATTAATTAAATCAGTTTCCAGAATGCGCTAAACATTGTAAATTGACAACATCTAGCAGTGAGAGTTGATCAATCTTCCTCGGCTTGCAGCTGATTTTGCTCCCGTTCAGAACTGCCTGTGCATTCTCCTCCCTGGCTCTGTCTTCTTTTATCTGGCACCCCTCTTTCCCGCCTGATTGTTCTCTAATCATCCGTTACCTCTGTTATCGACGTGCTGTTGCTCCGACCTTTTCACCTGACCCGTTTGCTCCTTTGAATTTCCACTAACTCACGCTCACTCTCACACAGCGCTCGCTCGCCGAGCCGATAAGAGCGTCGGCTAAACCCCTGAAATACAAATGCAAAACGCCTTCAGACGGGTTTACGGAGCACGCGGGATCTTTCGCCCTGGAGAAAACTTTGCAAAATCAACTCTCTGCTGTGTGATTCATCTCTAGATCAGACCTGTGCTCCCCCCTCAGCAGGCAGCATTATGAATGAATGAGGAGACGTCAGAAGAGATCATTGTTTAGGTTATCATCTGTCGAGAGCAGACATTGATAGAGATGTCTTTCCCCTTGATTAGGCATGACCCATTTCTACCCCCTTCACACACACACACACACACACACACACACACACACACACAGACACACACACACACACACACAGTATATGCATTACATATAATCAGGAGCACTTGCAGGCAGCTAGTCCTGCAGAGATGTGCATCCACACACAGACAAGCATTTTATAGGGATGAGCACTTGCAAACCCACGTGCACACACACACACACACACACACACACACAAGTTGACACACTCAAGCCACAGATAAGACGCCCGCCGTCACGACGACTCCATTCGCTGACTTTGTGATGTAATTTCCTGCTCGTTGAAAGAGTTGAAAATTGCCGTCAATCCAAAAGCGCCCGGGAGGAAATCCATTGGAACCGACCTCGACCCCTCTCACAAGTCCCTCTAAAGGCTCTCCGACTCTGTGCCATCACGCAATGTTTGGATGGCGGTTGCGACGTGCAAAGTTAGAGGCCAGCAAGTCCGGGTCCTTCAACGTTAACTTTACCTGAGAAAATGTCACAAATGTAAATAGCAACTTAGCGCCTCCCTGACATTTTCAAAAACACGCATTCAAAGAAATTGGACAAGCGACAAGACGGCGTTTTCGCTTTCAGACAACCCAACATTCAGGAGGAGGAATCAAGGAAAGGAAAGGAAGGACGGGGTTTGAAACTCTCTCTGAAGCTCAACAGTCTCTGTGTAGAACTGCCCACAGCACGACCATGAACTCCTCCGAGGACAGATGGTTGAAGAGTGTGCCCTCACCTCCGTTTGTGCGATTCATTGTGTCGGGACTACAAAGATGCACAGAGAGACACAGAGCTCTTTGTAGAGTGGCCGGGGGTTAAAAATACTGACACATCATGACACAACCTCATTTTACTGGAGCACACTGAACCCCTGACACATCATCCAACAATCACTGTAGTTCGGAGAAAAGAAACTCAAAGTATCAATAAAACACATCGGGTTGTAGTCACATGTGTGAAGTGAAACGTGAGCCGGTGATTGATGGAAACTGCAGCAGCACATATGTTCCTCTGTCAGACACGCATGAGAGGCATGAACATCAGGAACTTAATCAGCTGAGAGTGTAGCGGAGGAGCTGATTCAGAAGAATGGATTTAGTATTAAGTCACACTTTGACTGTAAGTGTAAATGCTTATTTCATACAACAAAACCGGCAATTTCATGAGGGGGAACCGACACAGAGTCATCGCCTGAATCTGCTGCTCCCCCGGCTCGACGGAGCTCTAAAGTAAGTCTCAGCTCATTGTTTCGCGGCTTGGTCAGCGGCCATACGCGTCAGTGAAACTCTGCTGTGCAAGGAGACCTGAAGACGTTTTCTATGCACCTTCACAGTAATATCTTCAGTCCTCTTTCTTCACCTCATGTTTGAAGAGGTAAACAAACCCCACAGAGGATTCCTGCACGTCCACCGTTACGTTTCACAGATCGATGATACATGCGGGTTAACCAAATGTCAAGCTGAGCTTCAACGCACGTCGCTTGGTCTGTGTTTTTCTGACGCGCAGTCGTTGCCTCGATGTGACGTGTTCAAGGACGCTGGAGCTGGAGAGATGCTCGGCGTGATCGCGGTTCGAGTGAAGCTTCTGTGTTAAATGAAGAGATGACGTGCTGGTTAATCTGCCGAGTGAGTCGGAAGACCCTTGAGCTCGTGAAAGAAGTTTAAAAGCCTTTTCTATCTCAGAGATACCGGTGGAAAGAAAACTACGAACTGAAAGAATTGTTCATATTACTTTCTCTATAAGAACGAAGAGTGATACACCCCAGAGTCACATATCTCTCCTTGTAGCGTACAAGGAGAGATATGTGAATGCTACAGAAACATGCACTCCACTTAGGATCGTGCATTCATTTTCATTACGATAAGACTTTTAATCTGCCATGAAGCAAAGTCCAATCTCTCACTGTCTTTACTTCAAGGCCGACTACTCACCAGCATAGCTTCTGGAAGCATTAACGGGCCAGTCAGAGGTTTGGCATTGGAACCAGCAATCTATCAACCGTTGACAAACTTTCACTTGAAAGCGCTTGTTTGCGTTTTGCAGCATCGAGTGGCAGACTATTGTAACTTTAGAAGATATTAGAAGCTCAACATTCTCAAACAACGACAGGCCATCAGGGATTTGACTGAAAAGAGACAAAGCGATGGGCTGATAACTCGCACATTCAAAGGACAACTCAAAGAAAGGTCGGGTCAGCGAGGTGTTGGTCCACAAGACGTCTCTGAGTTCTTGCAGGAGGTATTCCCTTATTGGCTCCAAAATCTCCCATCGATGCTCAGGTGGGTTGAACTCTTCCTCAACGTGGCAAAACCTTTACTGCTTTTTACTTCATGTTGTATAATCGTGAGTTTGTTTTTACACGTTTGACTCATTTAAATGATATTTTATTGATCTAAGGAGAGTCGACACAATTACCCATCGTGTCGATTTTTAGTACCCCTGATCAGTGGAACCTCAACGGTGCTTCCTCAGAGATTTGGACATTTGGGAGTTTGCTGTTCAAATACTGTCATTATATCAACTCAGCGGGTTGTTTGCCCCGTATTTTCTGACTCCTGTCTGCCCGGCTCCTGCACTGTGGAGTGTGGAAAGACTCGTCCCGAATGATGAACGATAGCTGCGAGCAAACTGCACGTAAGAAAGGAAAGCACGGCTGCGTCTCGCAGCAAACCTCCACTCTGGATGAGTGACGCCGGCCGGCCGCCAACACTTGCATTTGGGCTGTCAGCGTGGGATACGGGGAACACGTCTGATGCCGCCTCTGCCAAAGTGCTGCAACAGGAAGAGACGGGGTTTGGAAAGTGACACAAGTCAGATTGCTGTTGGCAGACGCGCCATACAAAGAAATAAGCCGCAGCGATGGTTGTGTTTGAGAGCATTAAAGCTCGGGAGGCTGCAGGTTTTCACCCATTGAGCTGTGCAGATCAGACCAATCTGCTTCAGTGACAAGTTTGAGGTAAAATGGTGGCATAATTATTAAGTTTTTAGTGATGGTCATTCTAATGCATTAACAGGAAGCAGTGGTCCAACAGAAGAAGAAATGGTAACCTGAGAGGAGCTTTGGAGAACAGTGGTAGCGGTACCTCCTGGATCGTCATTACTAACCCATGCTGTGCAAACAACGCTTGATTGAAGTCATATACCTTCATTCTAAACTCTGGTGGGGATGACCAAACATGCCTGGCTGTACAGTTTAAAGCATAAAGGAAGAAATAGTTGCACCTCTCCAACACCGCTGTGAGTTCTCTGTCTCTGCTGTATTTCAAGTGTATAAATTGATGTACAAGACATCTATCTCGTGTATTTCCATTAACTGTGGCGATGTAGCCATTAGAAAACATTTGAAATATTACGTACAATAATATGATTTAAATATTTACTCAGCTGTAAACATCATATAGCTTCAATATAGAGCTTGAACAAGCCGATACAGAATCTATACATTAAAGCAGCGTAGAGTACGATATTTTAAACACCCTTATAGTTACATGAGGGCTGAAGGTTGAACAATAGTGTGAGACGTGAAGATCTGTTATCTTGTTTTCCTTATTCTAACAACTGTGTTTACCTTCACTATCGGCAAATGAATCTCTCTATAGCAGCTTTCTTTAACCTTTATTTACTTTACTAAAGCGCTGTCAGCCTTTTCAGAAACGCCCTATACGCAATCACTCTCACCTGGCAGCTGCTCACCTGGCAAAGCCACAGTTTGATCTCCGGTTCAATGCTTCTGTTCTCTCCATTAGAGTGCATCAACCTGTGGAAAACGTAACGATGAGTTCAGTAACACTCAACTCATCCAATCCTGTGCCCTCTGGACACACATGGCAGTTGGTGCACTCACTTACTGTTATTGTGTGCGTATTGTACTACATCCTTCCACAGGTCGACACACAGGTTGATGCAGCAGAACAGTGTGTTTCTAAGTGATGCCATTCCTCTATCCCCCCCCCCCCCCCCCCACCCCCCCACGAGTGCAGAGTAGCTGTAACATGGACCATTAGCTCAAGAATGTTGAACATAACCATGCCGGTTGTGCCTAGCCAGCCAAATCAAATAACTTCTTTCACAAGCGCCGCTTCGCAACACGGTGCTGCTCTCAGGGCCCGGCGCCAGGCTGCCGGAGCCTCGAGAAGAGGGCCACGTGGGCCTTGATGTACGCCGTGTTGTTTTAAATTCCGTTACTAGCGAGTGGCGCGTACGGAAACAAAAATGGATGGATTTCTCAGGGGGGGGGGGGGGGTCGAGGAGGGACGCCGATGAATGACGACGATGTGAGGGAGTGCAGCTGGAAGGGAGCCGGCTTGGGACGTTACACAAGTCTCCAGAGGTGATGTCCGCCACAGAGCCGTGGAGAGTTTCCCCAGGGGGAGCTGGACCAAGACAGAGCACGAGGAATGCAGAAGGTTGACATGAGCTTGCACTGAATTGAATACATGGTTGACATGTTCTTAATGCTATTATGTAATGTTTGTAATTGTACCATTACTAGTAGAAGGAAAGGTTTCTCTTTTGTTCTTTTTGTGCACAGACTATTCTGAGCTCCGGTCTGAAGATTAATTTCTTTCAGTGATTGAGTTAAGATGGATATATTTCCTCACTCTTTGGTTCTTATCTTGGAGGTTCTTCACCTTGAAACAGCAGCTCCCGTACCCGAGATATTCTGGCTTCACTTCTGCAGATCTATAATTTCGCTTGATATTGACTTCAACAATATAAGCAAACTGTTCTCAAACGATACATGTTATAGCAGTGCATTATAAACTTGGCAGATTTTCAGCAAAAAAGTATTATTAGTTTGTGATGGTGCAGAAC
The DNA here is from genome assembly GCA_028022725.1 of Lycodopsis pacificus. NCBI lineage: Eukaryota > Metazoa > Chordata > Actinopteri > Perciformes > Zoarcidae > Lycodopsis > Lycodopsis pacificus. The sequence goes on along the minus strand of CM051700.1, from coordinate 24,539,528 downwards.
ACTCTGAATCTGAAAAGTATTGCTTCTGAGCCTCGACTCTCTGTTGCTTTACTTGTGCTGAATAAAACTCCACAAAAAGTGGATTAAAGACAAACTCTCCACAACACCACCTCTGAAGTACTGCCAATCCAATTAATTCCACAAATCTTTTATTTTGTCATTTAACTGCCGGTCCAGTTTGCTATGAAAACCCTTCTATTTGCTGGCGCCCGGCCAGAAACAATCATTGCTCAGACAGAACAGCTCCTCAGTTCTCGGGCGTCATATTCTCAAGTGCTGCTGGCTCGTCACGAAGCAGCTGTGTGCCGCTCAAAGAGTATTTTTTATTTTTCTGATCCCAAAGAGTGTTTTTAATATGCAAATCCCTGTTCGACTGCGAACCTGTTGGATCTCTATTGTATAACTCTGGAGTCAGTCGAGTCACTTAGCTCCTCTTCATGTTGGAAAACAAAAAGATCATCTTCTGGTCGTTAATCGCAAATGTCACAAGACCGTCAGACGTTGTGAAGATGTGCTCTGCTGTCACATGTCTGAACCATATCTGAGTGAACTCACCTGCTGCCTGAAGGTGTTTGTTCAGCGGCACGTCTGTCTGTGAGAGCGGTGACATAACCGTGTCAACACGCTCAGGTGGCTGACACAGACTGAGGCTCCACGCAATGACTTGTTGTGCACTGTACTCTCTGATGAAGACAAAAACATCTTAAAATAACACGACGCTGTTTTGTTGAGTTCGTTTAATAGTCACAGGAAATTCTGGGGAAATGGCCGGCTCACATTTTTGGAAAGTGCTTTTGGTGCAAGTTGAAAATGTAACCAAGGCATTCTAGAACTTCGTCACGTTTTCTCCACTGAAACGGACACTTTGTCTGCGGTTCCTCCAAACATGTGGGCACCAAGTTGGGGCGGTCACCGCTGCTCAAAGGCCCCATTTCATGGGAGCACCTGAACAGAGGCTGGATCAGGGACTCCTGGACGCCTACCTCTGGATATTTTCAAGGCACGTCCAATTGACAGTCGTGCTGGAGAGATTATTTATCATACGTGGCCCGCGAATGCCCTAGGACCCTCCTGGATTTATGATTTTTTATTTATTTTACCTTTTAAGTTACATAACTTAGCCCCAAAGCTCCACCCATCAAGGTTTAGGTTCAGGATCGTGTGTGCTTCAGCTGTCTTTATACTTCCTTGTACGTGATTACGTGAATAACATACGGACATTTCGTGGAATATACGATCGAGGCGGGTCGGTTATATCTGCCTCCAAAGCAGTGCTGCCACTGAGAAAACGTTTGAACAGCAAACAATGTTCCACACCAACAGACTGGCTGCATATTTTGTACAAATGTGTGCTTTCCCTTTTTTAAATTATTACAATGTTTTTCCTCTTGCCATGCTTGTTTCCATTTGTCTCACTATGATTGTTCTGCGCTCCTGTAGTTTCAGTGACAGTTTTGCATTCAACAACACGTGAAACTTGATTTTATTTAAAGCGTACTGAGTCCTGAGTCTTTCGTGCACACACAAACGTGCACGACCCCCTCTGTGATATTGCCGACACACACACACACACACACACACACACACACACACACACACACACACACACACACACACACACACACACACACACACACACACACACACACACACACACACACACAACGCGCTCCCTGTGAGGCTTTTTACTTCAAGCACCATCTCATTCTGAACAGGAGAAGCCTTTTGTCAACAACGTGTGCTTGTGCACGCAGTGCGGCCTCTGTGAATTCCAAAATGACTGCGTGTGTTCCGGCACACTCGATAGCTGGATGGATGGTGCTGCGGGATCACGTCTCAGGCCTCAAAGCGCTTGGAAATAATTCAAACAAGCACGAGCTCAAATGATGTTTTCTATATTTGTTGCGGAGGATAACGATGCCGTTCTTGGCTCACTCGCACTGTGTAACCATCTATTTCCATTTGCTGTTTGCTTGACAGTTGCTGCCTCAGTTTGCGCTCCACCAGTAACACTTGAAACACACATGACACTCAAATGATTTGCACTTTAACGACCAAGTAGAGCTAAATGGACGACTAGTTATAGTACAAATGGGAATACAGACAACCAATCTGTCTGTATGAGTGAGATCATTTGCTGTAGTTCTCAATGTTAGTACTGCAGCACAGCATCCTGAGATAGAAAACTTCTACAAGTGAAGTAATGACACAGCCTCTAAACGCTTCACTGTCACTTGGTTATTTGGTCATTTGACAAATTGTCATCAGAGAATTTGCACGACTGCGGTCCAAATGACTCCAGCGCGGGAGAAGTGATGAGTTTCAGGTGCACTTTACCTGATCAGAACTGGAGGTGACAGGATACAAACACTGGGGGGGGGGGGAGTTGATAGGTGCCCAGCAGCAGAGCTAACAGCTCCCAAAGATTTGACTTATTCTGAGCTCGTTGAGGCCCGAGGTGAAACAATCCAGTATTTTAGTAGAATAACACATTTGAAGAAAATCTTGGAAGTGAAGCCCGAGAGTAGCGTTGAACAGAGTGAGCAGGTCATCTACATAAGGACTCGTTCACGTGCTGCGTTTAACGTGTCCTTGAACATCCATTGTTGCCGATGTAGGTGCGCGGAAGGCGAGCTCAAACGTGGGAGTGATGCTGTCGCAGCGTAGCAAGCGTTCCTAAGCGGCTATTGTTCAGCACCGCAACCAACCCAAGATATGTTTTCTTTCTTTTGTAAATATCAAGTCAGCAGGAAACAGACGGTGGGAACGTTGAGTATTTCATTGCAGGGCTTTATTATCTGCTATTGGACTTGCTTCCCCCATTCGGTCCAAGGATGTGAAAACACCCGCTGGAAAGGTCGGCCAATCTGACGCAGTCACTTCGAGCAGTAAAGACGCTGTCAGGGATTCATGCTGCTGGGTTTCTTTTCCACATTTTATTTGTTCTTTCTTACTTTGTTTAAATGACATCAGTGAGGCTCACTGCTGAATGTTAGCAAGTCACTGAACACGCATCATCAGTATGTTCACTAATGTTTACCTTCAGATCCAGCAAACGTGTCTCTGTGGTTGTTGTGTTTGAAACGCGGCTTAGTTCGCTGACCTCCGTGCTTATTTTTCATTACACGGCAAAGCCTGCATCAGATGCTTTACTTTTAATTTCCAATAACTCCACAAATAACTGTCCCTCCAGGCATCTTTAATGACATGTGTGACCGAAGACATTGCTCATCTCGTAGCTTTCCAACACAGAGTTGAGTATCACTGCTGTACTGTGAGTGGCATCACTCATTGGCATAACAAATATTAAAAGCCTGCAGGGCAGGATTATCTTTCTGCCGTCCCGAGTAAAACCTGCACGAGACAGGTTCCGGATTTGCCCAGTTAGCTTGGTCCCGTATTTTTAGAATATCAATTGAGGCAATAAATGCTTGGCGAGCCATAATAAAGGCTCCAACAACAGAAACAAGCTGCTCGCTCGAGTGCAAAAATTATTCCATCCAATTCAACTACAG
>CM051700.1:24336013-24531013 GCA_028022725.1 Lycodopsis pacificus | reverse complement strand
ATTGTTAATACAAAATATTGATGAAAGCACATCAGCATTAATGTTACTGTGAGGAACAGGTCTAGGTCTATATATGACCTACACAAGCAACCAGGACCGTCAGCAAGAACATTTCTATGCAGTTATTCTTAATAAGAGACCGTGAGAGAACCAGGACTGTGCTCGGCACACTGTTAGACCCCGCTGCAATAAAGAGAAAGGTTTTCTAAAAGGAGTCTGCTTGAACTCTCCTGTTTTCCACAGGGAGCGCTACAATCAACACAAAATGAAGGTTCGTCCGAACCAGGAGGTAACCTCCGGTTCTGCCGAGTGAAGCCGATGCGGAAGTGTCTTAAAGCTGCATTCTCTCTAATGTCCACCAGGGGGCGACTCCTCTGGTTGTATAGACGTCTATGAGAAAATTACTCTATTCCAAATATGGTAACATCAGTTCATCTGTTGCCAAAAAAGCCAAGGTGGCGACGGCTGTATGCCAAGATGGCGACGGCCAAATCGCCGAACTTCACAACGTCAGTCTACAGACCAATGGGTGACGTCACGACGACTACGTCCACTTCTTCTATACAGTCTGTGATCTGTCCGGGGTCAGCTGAAACAGATGGGAGAACGAACACATCTTAATTGATTGCATACCATCAGACTGGCAGCACATCTGAAACTGTAAAAATATTTCCCCACTTTGTTTTTGTACAACAAGAATCTTGGAAGTACCGTCTCCACGGACACAAGTGCCACGTCGGCCTTGTTGAATTTGATAATCACCTTTGGTTCGGTGTGAATGTTGTTCCCATTTGTAATCTCTTGTCACCTTAAACTGCTTGGCATCTGCTTGTTGTCTTGTTTGCCATCTGTGTTGTCACCATTTGTGAACATACTGAGGCCCGCAAAACAAATTTAAAATTCCCTCCTTAAAATTACCAGAAGTTTGATGTGACAGTACTTTCCCCAGAGAGGCTCATATGGGCAGTAAATCCCAAAGAGACGCCTGTATGAGGTTTTCATTGCAAACAAACACTACACCGGTAATTAGCTCCTTCTCTTTGACTGACGGGATGGTATTACTGAATTCAATGAGATGGATTCGGTTTTCAGTGTCACACGGTTGAGAGCTGAATCTATTCTTCGAGATGCCAATAAGGAAAACGGCATAATGCCTTCAGTTGCAATTAAATAAGAGTCTGCAGCCATGCTAGTGTCTCTGTGATCTGTACTTAGTCACAGCGGTGATTTGGGCTAAATGCTAACATCAGCATGCTAACAATGACGTTACTAACATCCTGATGTTTAGCAGGTGTAATGTTTACCATGTTCACTGTCTAAGTGTAGCGCTTCAGCATGCTTTCATTGGCTGATCAGCACTAAACACGGAGCGCAGCCACCGTGAGTGGCATTAGTTTTCATAACTAACAGCACCAGTAACCCTGATACATTACTGGGGAGATCTAAACCCCCCCCCCCCGCCCCCCCCCACAGTTATTTTATTCTTTGTGTTTTGGCCTTTCTTTTCGAGTGGAAGCAGCGAGATATGAAAGCTCTGTCGACAGTAGAATAAGCAGAAGCAGGGACCACAATGTCAATTAAAAATCAGTTTCCAGCAGCATTCGTTTTCTACTTCAGCCAAATGAAAAAGAAAACCTTTTTAGTAATATTTTGCCTCTTTTTCACATGTTTTGGTATATCGAACACGTTTCTCTTTTATGTGCAAATTGAAAAAACACATAAAATGAGTTGGGCGGAGGTATACCTGTTGTATTCCACACTGCCTGTTGTTGTTCTGGCTGCCTGCTCCAAACCATTTTGCATAGTGGGAGGTATCTCTTAGAAGAAAAATGTCCTCCATTCATTTTGGGGGGGGATGCATTATTGATCTAGCAGGGCAGGCTCGCTGATGATCTTCAGCTGTTGGTGATCAATGCCAACTGTGGCCTTTGACCTGCTTCATTAGAACTCCTCCAGCGTATTGATCTCTCACCGTGCTGCAGCCTTGTCCCTATATTGCTTTTACAAGTTTTCATCCGTAAAAGAAACAGAACATTAGCGTTAGCATTCCCGGCCTTTGGCTGTCAGGGATGTCTTCCGCAGCGACAGATGAACTCCTCGTTGTCACTTTATAATGAAGCCTCAGATTCTTTATAGGGCACCTTTGGTTTGTCTGCTGTTGTTTGGCACCTACGAAAATGTTCTCTCCCTAATTAGGCTCAGCAGCGAAAGACATTTCCCCACATATCTTGCCAATTATCTCACATTCGGAGCGAAATGTGTGCGTATTTGTATGTTTGCTGAGTTGAGTTCCATCTGCCCTCCACTTTGCGACGGAGTTTCATATCACTCGGTCTAAATAAAAACATTGATTGAATGGAAATTGCGTTTCAGTCATTACTGCACTATATTAAGAGCTTTTGGCTCCGTTAACTAATCAGTGAATTGCTCATTTGAATTGCAGATGACGGCGTCTCTCTGTCTGCTTTTACAGTGAGTGAGCAGACCTGAGGCCGAGTGAGATCTCATTATGTTTGACTTTATACAGAGCTGTACACACAAACCCAGGTGCTTGCATACACACTCACACATAATGAAGCCTGTTGTGCAGAGTGTCTTCCATCAGTCCGATGTGGCGTACAATACCACTGTTTGTGTGATGTCGTGCTACGTGTCATGGCCGCCACTTCACGTTCACATTAAAATGATGCACGGACGAGCATTGATGTCGCTATAGGCGACGCGTTGCTGTAATCCAGTAAACAGAGTAGAGAAAGCACAGGTAAGGAAAAGGAACTGAGCCATCAAAACCCATGAACGATAGAAAAATGGAGAGAGGTCCTCAGGAGTTTGTTTCAATTTGGTTTTAAAAGTTTCCATTTTTCTTTCCTGTATGCCATTATTGTCCATATATCATGCTGTCAGGAGACAAAGACGAGCATTCGCACGTTATGGGAATATTCTAGAAGACACTGACAGCAGAAACAGCTGATGTGAGTTCAACTTGTTTTTGGCTTACGTCAAAATGTAGGCATTTCCATAATCCATTCAGCGCATCAACTCCCTTTGACAAAGGCAAAAAACGTTTTCGGCAATTCGGTGAAGTTTTATAGAATTTTGTCATTTCTTCTACTGCGACTTTAATACTGTTCCCAAAGTTCAAGAACGAACTTTCATGCTGGAAGTAAAGAATATCAACATCTTAGCGTGCGTTCAAGGGATGTGAAGTAACACAGAACATTGTTCAACAGGAAAAAATCCTTCGTATATAATTTAACCCCGTCCAAAAACAAAACTGCTTTAAACTGTAGCGCCCCATATCGATTAGCTTGACCGTGTCTCATAGCTTTTGACTGTGTACATGTACACCTAATGATACAGTGGTATCAGTCAAGTATGGACAGTACTGCAGTAACAACATCCAATTCATCATCACAACTAGTTATTCTGGAATAGTTTGAAGAGGTGAAGAGATGCCAGTTCCGGAAAAAAAACAACCAAAACCCATCTCTGATGAGCTGGACATCGCACTACTTCGCATTTCTCTGTATTTGCATCATGCTTCTTAAAATATGCACATATTTCCGGTCAAATATCACTGAACTGCACACAAAACAACAACACTCAAGCACACACAGAGCCCCCCCCCCAACACATGCACACAGTCAACATGACAGGATTGCTGTTGTTTGCCTTGTTAGGGAGCAGCAATGAGCTGAGATAAGGAGCCGTGATCCTCCTGTTTGTTTACGTCTCTATCACAGCAACCTGACAGCAGTCAGACCCTTCAAACAAAGACAGATGGCTTCCGGGAAAGTCTGTCTCCCTCTCTTTCCCTTATCCCTCCATCTATCTATATCCCTATCTCGGCCTCTTCCTGTCTTTCACTGCTTTCTCTGCAGATTAAATCATTTTGGAGAAGAAAAGCTTCTAGACTTTATTCTAATCAGTATAATTTGCTTTGTAGCACAAAACAGGAAGAAGGTGCTATTTTTCAAGATCAAACTTTTGTCCTCGCACCTATCGATCAAGTATGTTGGCTGTCATGTGACCCTTTCATGTGCCACCGATATGCTAAAGGTCTGGTTTAGCTTCGGTTAAAAGAAACAAACACTGAATGGTGGGAGACGGCTCAACCCGACCCCGATCCTAAAGGCCTGCTCAAACCAGGAAGTGGCACAACAAAATCACTTGAGAGCCTTGACTGGTTTCAAGAAGTGTTGCAGTGACTAGGCATGGTGAGCTAACCGCTAACATGCTAGCCACCCGGGGACATGGTAGTGGTCAGTCACAGTAGCTTTCGAGCGAACTGCTTTGCTGTTTATACTCCAACACAGCTACACTGTAAGCTTTGATATACATCTTTATTCTTCAGCTTTCCATTTCCCCAAAGGTCCCTTTTTAAGACAGCTTGTTAACGATTGATGGCACAAATTCATGTGTCTGTGGACACCAAAGTCCAGATTGAAGCATTGAAAACATTTTTGGTCATTTTCCATCACTACTGACAGGTAGCCGGATTCAATACCTTCATAAGCAACAAATGGCAACAATAAGCGCTGCACCTGTCAGCCATGTGAATCAATTTTTAGTGTCCCCTGGAAACAGATTCTGTTGTGTTGGGAGCTTCTTGCAGAGCGTTTCTATATTTGCAGCGTCAATTTGATGTTTTTGTGTCCTAAAGTTGGTGAAAATACACAGACCATAAAGCAGGGGATGCTTTAGGGCGGGGCTTACTGTGAGTGACAGGTCGCTATATCCTACCAGAGCTGTATCTGGGTTTCTACATCGCTCCGCAGCAGTCCAAATATGGTCACTTCCGTTCACTGGTTGTAAAAAAAACAAGATGGCCGCAATCCAAGATGGTGACGGACAAATCACCGAACTCGAGGCTTCAAAACGACACAAACGTCCACAAACCAACGGGTGACATCACAACTACGACCACATATATGTTCTGTGTTTGCAAGAGGTCACATATGAACATTATTTAAAAAATGTTCCCGGTGAGGACGACCTCCTTATGATAAAGGGTAGGGTTCTGTTGTATTCTGTGAACAACTGCTTTCAGTTCTACGACTCACTATCACGAGAAATTATGAACTTTTCCATTTATTTTTCCAACACAACCTGAGTTTGCACTAGTTTATTTCGTATGCGTCTATCAAGCCTAGTTTTGCAGATTCCATTTGAATATCCCCGTCACCAGCATGGCCTCTTTTATTCACTTCACTTCACAGATTGAAAAGTTTGTGACTGTCTCTCTGCTGCTGTGGAAAAAACAACTTTCTGGTTTGGTTCATCTCCGTTTGTTCTTTAGATTAGAGAGAGAACTTTCCGCGACCGGTTGAATATTCAATTGAAACAAGAAACTTCTATGTATGTACTCATTCAAAAAAATATATGTATTGTATTTCTTCCCCTGCCAAGCCATTCAATCTTCTACCCCAACAGCCGCTTCCTCCACGCTGTGAGTGATCACGGTCTGAAAGCCTGTCAGCGGCCCGGCTCCTTCAGCGGGTCCACTCGCACTCCCTTCTGTTTCGGAGTCAACAGGGGAAGGTGAATTCCGGAGAGGCCGGGTGACGCTGTTTGGGTGAACGCAGACGAGACGCCGGCTCCCTTGTCTCTCCGAGAGGCAGTGGAGCGTCCACTTCTATCTCGCACGCTGGCAAACTTCCACCCGGCTATCTCGTACCTTTCATTTTAGGGTTTATCAACTCGCATGCATGCAAGAGCGAGCACACGCACGCGGGGAGCAGGAAAGTGGAAAAAACGCACAAAACTGTTGGTGTGACAACCTCTTTCAATTCAGATGATTGTTCACGCTTTCACTGAAGTACTGTACTTTAATACGGTTTTGAGGTTTCATAACTTGACATGAAATATAGAGAGAAATCGAGAGAGGCATCTCGGTGTTTTCACTCCGCTACAGTAGTGGCCTCAGTGGCTGGAGTTACTGGTTGCTTTTACAGGTTCAGGTGAAAGTCCTGTGGCTCCACCACGTCACCTTCTCGGGACTCTTTCATTCAACAGACTTGGTCGTCTGAATGACGGAATGTCTAAACACATTCAGGCTCTTAATGTGTGAGGGATGTGTCATCCTTCATCCGATCACAGAGCAGGGACATCGCTTTCAGATCACTTCATTCCATATGCAGATATTTAGTGCGTTTTCATAATGCATATATTAACAGATACCAGGTACTTATTAATGACTGAAACATTTAATATTGACGTGGAACATTTGTCAAAAAGAGAACATTTGATATTTGAGTACGTTTCACCATTACTCAAAGGGCATTTCTGGTTTGAGTTGGATCGTGTTTTTGCCATCATATTCATCATTTATATAAAATCTGACTTGGCTAAGATCAAGGAACATGGCAACATCACAACATCAAAGTCCAACGGTGCATAAAACAAGGACAGTCAGTGGAAAGTTTGCAAAAGGGCACTTTCAAAAAAGTATTTGGCATGTGACTGGACGAACCATCTGTCACTCAAACTCCTAACAAAGCAAAGAAGAAGGGCGATAATCATCTTTTCCATTGAAAGAACCTTCAATGCCGTTCTTTGCTCTTCTTTCAATGAAGACATGCTCTCCGGTTCAGATACAACGGATGCTATCGCAGCATCTACGCTAAACCAGATGCAGATGTGTGATCTCGTAACATTTATTCAAGTTTTGCAAGCAGAAAGTTCCGTTACTGCTTCAGTTACTCACGTAGAGTATTTAGTGCTTCTTCCACCAGTCTGCGAAGAAACAAATTCACCGAGACCTGAGCGGAGGAAACCCTTTCAAAACCGATCAGATCAACTGGAAACACAAGCTGTTTAAGATCAAGGCTGTGTTCCTCCTCTCCGGAAAAGACGTGATTTACGAGGTTTCCACCTGACAGCGATATGTTTTATTTGATGTGAGAGCACGTGCACACATGTGAAAACAATCAGATGTGCTGAACTACCAATGCATGTGTGCATACACCCACACACACACACACACACCCACACACACACACACACACACACACACACACACACACACACGCAACACATTTCAAAATCCAATTAAGCTGGTGCTGTGGGATCTCAGCCCTACATGCCAAATGGCTTTGAGTGTCTGCACGTCAGCCACAGTGCGAGACAGCTGACAACAAGATTATGGCCATGAGCGCTGCATTTGTGGTTTGACCCGATGATGGCATATTATTAGTGCGGCGGAAGAAACCAAATGTGTCCTCCGCCATGTGAAGGCTTGTGTCATTTGATCCATGCAAGGAACAATGTTTCCTTTCGTGGTTTATGTGAGTGATTTGTTTGTTTGTTTGTACAATGTGTGCATGAATGAGTAGGCCTGTGTGTGTGTGTGTGTGTGTGTGTGTGCCTGGAGGTGTAATAACAAGAATGAGATATAAACTTAGACTTATTTTATGCTGCAGGAAATTACATTAAAAAAAGCCCTGAAATATCACACATGTCTATTATAGTATCAGTCTAGAAATAAAGATGATTCATCCAACCTTTAGGTATTCAATTTGTTTCAAGATTTAAACATCAAACCAAGGCTGGTGCGCAGTCTTGGTTTTCTATTTGAATACGCTTCAGAATAGAAGTCTGCAGAATGTGCAATTGATCTGAAACACCTAAAACACATTCGGTAGAGTGGCAGCCTCCAGTGACACTGAACTGTCAGCTTTGTAAAGCTGCAGCCTGCCTGCTTCTTGTTGTGTTGGCTTGATTTGTCTTTTAAACCATGACATGGATCCCCAGCCAGCATTGACATCCCAGATGCTGGGTTTCCCCCACAGGAAAGCGTCAATTCAGCTCCTAAACGCTGATCACTGATCACTAATCACTAATCACTGATAATCGTTGGCGAATTTGGTTCATTGCCAAAATCTGGACCATAGTCGTTTTGATTTGTCCGCTACGTAGCTGCCAGGTTTTTTAGTTTTTTTTCCCTCCATTAGTACTCCATTGGTACTCTCAACAACAAATACCCTGCAGCACAAAAAAAACAACATTTTCCCAATAAACTGCCTCAATAAAATAGACATCTGTGAAAGAAACACCTCCATTTGCAAACAAAATCAATTATTAGTTTTGGACCTCTCGTGTTTTGTTTTAGTTTTTTCAACGCTAAAGGTTTTCTATTTGTAAAGTCTAGAAAAGTGATTTCATGCGCTTGGTATAATCCGAATGTAAAGTTTTTGCACCGAGCAGGACTGAGCCCACGCAGCAATGGGCTGCACAATGCAACACGTTTTGGGGCACATGCACCTCACATCTAGTTCTTCACATTTTTTTTTCAAACCAAAATTCTCATTCAGGAGTCGTAGTTGACTTTTCTGCCAACCATTTTGATTTACACACCGTTGTGCCTTTGATTTTTGTCAAAAAAACACATTTCCTAACAGATCTTTTGGACCGATGATTCAGTCGGGAGACTTTCATGCCCTGGGTGCTCAAACCTCTGATTCCACTGAGCTGCTTAACAGGGTTGAAGTCAGATTTCAGACTTGTTTCCATAAACACAGACAATATGATGCTACCACTCAAATCTGTGAAATACTGCATCCATGCAGGACACATTGGTGTTGATTCAGAGCTCGCATGCGTGCCTCCCATGGCATTACGTCAGGTATTTTGTATCTGAGCAACCTGTGTGCCGCTACGAACCTCACCTCTCATATCTTCATGCATTGTTTTAAAAACAAAGAGCTATCCAGCTGGTTTGCAGCTGCTGTCGGAGTCAGGTCTGGGTTGCAGGTCTGGGTTGCAGGTCTGGGTTGCAGGTCTGGGTTGCAGGTCTGGGTTGCAGCCGCGGGCTTTGGACCGCCGTCGCTCCGAGTAAACTTCTTCAGACGGAGACTTACGGTACAATTAAGTATCTCTCTGTGTCGTGCGAGAAAAGACGAATGAAAAATTGAACAATGAAAGCATGAAAGTAGACGACGAGGGATTGCTCTGCAACAGGAGGATGCCCTTAAACCCGACTGTGCTTGCTTACAGTGTAGCTTTCTACATTTCCCTTGTGGAGTCACTTTGTAGTTTTTTTTATTCCTCCATACTGCATTCCTATTGCCAATTAGCTGACAGTTGTTTTATTATTCTTTTTCAAAACCTCAATCCTTAAAAGTGAAAGAGAAAAAAACGAGAAAAAAAACCTCAGCTTATCATTCCAGAGCATCGCCGGTGCACCTCGCAGCGCCAGTCGCAGAACCTCGGGAGGTTCACTCGGAGCAGCTCAGTCATCAAACGGCATGACAATGACACGCTGTTTGCGCTGCGTTGGAACGGCGTTTTGGTGGGGGGCCAAATATTTGGGGGGTGGGTAACACGTGGAAAATGTGGCACGGTTTCATGAACAATTCATATTCCCTCCATATGTGTTCGTCAGTCAAGCACATGTGTCCTGTTCAGAGCAAGTGGGCGTAAGTAACCGCGAAGCCTTTGACCTGGGAAGAGTTATTGTCCGTGGCAGAAAGTTATAATTGAATGATAACGTTTCTCACGAAGCTATACGTGCTGTGACATGAAGTGGACAATGGAATTATATTACAAGACCAGCAAAGGGAAGACGCATTGTTCTGCCCGTGAAGCTCATTAAAGGAGACTCAGCAGAAACATCTGGACTCTCAACAAACAAATGAACCCAACTGACCATGTTTGCTGATTATATTTGCTCTGAACTTCAGGTGCTTGTGTTTGATTTTAGGAGAGAGGAGGTGAAAAATACGCCATCGGGTAGTGAACGCAGGATTTCGGAAACCGTAACATTTCGGGCGTGGCCGGATAATGAGACAATGGGGCCCTGGGCTCAGACATGAAGGGCCACGTCATCATTTTGTTTTTCTCTGTGGTCGTTTTGTGTCTTTGTAGTAGTTTTGTGTGTCTTTTGGTCATCTGCGTGTCTCGTCTAGTTGGTTGGTTTGCGGGACACTTTGTAGGTGAAGGTCAGGTGGTCCGTGACACTTTGGGCCCAGCAGGCCATTTTAGAAATCCACCCCACATTAGCTTGATTTGCTGACCAACTTTTACAGCTTTAACCACTCAAATGACCTCGTCCCACTCAACCTTCCTCCTTCATCCCTGCCGTCGTTGTACAGCCGGCAGCCAGCGTGCCATCGGTGTTGATATGCGCTCGAGCGGCCGACGTGCCGGACGCAGCGATGACCTCAAAGAGTTGTGTGGTAAACACGAGCTAAGCCGGGCCAGTGTTTACATGCAGCGCAGTGGTTTGTTGGGACGCAGGTGCCCTGGTAGTCCTGAGACTACAAGAACTCGGCATCGGATAAACTGAGGTCGGTTATGAGCTATTCAACTAACGGGCACTTGGTGTGAAGGTCTCAGCTGAGACGAGAAGAGGAAACATAGAAGAAGAGTGTACTCACCACCACACCATCATTGCGTCAGGACCCGCTGACGGAAAATAATGACATCGCAATGTTCTGATCCCATCATAACTCAAAATAGAGGTCCCATGTGCTCCAATGTTTGCAAATGATGCAAACGTGAACTTTAAATTAGATTTTTTTTTATTTTAGAACTTTTCTCATTATCTTCTTTTCATGTAGAAAGTGTTCTGGCCCTTTAAAGAGCCGCGTAATGTCTTCATTTAAATTGCCATCAGTGTGCGACTCTAACTGGTATTAGGCAATAAAGGTTTTAATACTGGTCCAGTGGCTTTGAATGTGTCAATATGCATTACAGCGCATGCATTTCGGGCTTTGACGTTGACGATTTATGTTGTTTTCACACAGAAAGAACACAAGTGACTTTCGTTGTTCTTTCGTCGTCATTGTACGAAGCAGCAACAGTGACACACATGACTACAGAGGCCAGTTCTGTGGCTCAGCTGGGACAGGTGACTTGCAGTCAGGTGATCCAAATGTTCTGCACGTGTCAGTGTAGCCGAGGTGACGACGTCATCACTTAAGTGACCTGGTAACGCCCTTCTTCTTATGTCACATGCAGTCGAGGTGTGCTCGTGGGAATGGAGCTGATGACTCTGGCAGTGTCGGCATTTTCCTTCTGTTGTTGATGTTCTTCAGAAAGGCAAGTATGAGACATGACAAGGTATGAAAGTAAAGTAAATCCTCCTGTGAGGTACCAGGTACCAGTTAAGTCCTGACCTCCAGAGGCTGAGTTAATTAAGCCCCGTTTGACTCTCGCTCGTCCACGCTCAGTGGCTGGGATATGACAAAGCAGGAGAACCAATGTGATACAATGGCTGCTTTTCCCGAGTGTTGACATGTGCCGACACCGGGGAGAGGAGAGGAGAGTGGCGTGCGGGTCGTCGGAATACAACGCCGTCAAGCCATCGCCGCTGTGTACGCTCACATAACAATAGGTAGAAACAAATAGTAACAAAACCTCTCGTTTTTACTGCAGCAGGGTCTGACAGTCTGCCCCGCGCAGTCCTGGTCCTGGTTCTCCTGCGCCTCCCATCCTTCCAGCGGACCCAGCAGTCCGGCCTTCTGCCGGAGCTCCGGCTGCAGGTTGAAGGTCTGAAAAACGCCTGAAAATCGAGACCAGCGGAGCAGGAGAGGAGCGCACACCGACAGGAAAACAATGGTTTTGGGGAGGATGCGTTTCTGGGGACGTGTCTCGGTGAGATCGGCCCCTGACTGAAGGCCGTGTCATGGTAAAGGGTCCTGCAGGGTAGTCTACCTGTACTGTATCCACTCTTACTGTTGCAGCCTATTTGCAAGACAAATCCTATTGATTTGAGTTCCTATTACTTTGCAATTATTTCAACTTTTGTAACAATGAGCCCAACTCTACGGGCTGGAAGTCGGCTCGTAATTGGATTTTGAGAGCGATGTGCTTGTATGTGATTGTGTGCGTTGGTGAATTTGGAGTCGTGACAGTTCACATCTGTCTCTCTCTCCCTCTATCTCTTGCTCACACACACTCCCAAACACACACTCCCTCGGTACCTGTGTGTCCGTGAACGCAGGGGGTCTATCCTTGTGTGTGTTGGTGCGAGGTTAGTGTGGCTATATGTGTGTAAAGAGGCACGGTATTTATATATATATATATATATATATTTATTCTGTGTGTGCGTGTGTATATTCCGGGCACATTGTCTGGACAGGGAAAATGAGAATGGATGGGATTGTAATTACTGAATGGAGATATCCACACAGTGTGAAATTAGAAAAGGCGAAAACCTCCCACGGGCACAGCCGGTAAAGAGAGAGTAGTTGTCATGGAGATAGGTGAATTCAAACAGGGCTCCGCAAACCTTCAGGGAAAGAGGTGTGAGTGAGTTCTCCCCTTCATGTGTGTGTGTAGGGCGGCGGTGGTGGTTTGGGGGGGGGGGGGGGGGGGGGGGGGGTGTTTATGGATTGTTTTTCTTTTTTTTCTGTGAAAGAGGAGAGAAAAGTTGCCGTGACCTTGATGAAGACGCGCGGCGTGTTTTAAATTCTTCCACATTCACACAGAGCCGTGCGTGGGCTGAAAGTGGAGGAGGCGGTCCCACGGGCGTCATCTCGACTGGGAATGGGGCGTACGTGTCCCCCTTCTGTCAAAAGCTCAGCTCGAGTGACTCGCTCAGCTCTGAGTTAAGGGAAAAGCCAGATACACGCATTTGTGTTGCCTTCAATTGTTTTTGCCTCTCAGGATGCACAGGTTGCCCTGTGACTCTGATTGGTGGAGCTCTTTGTGGCCACGTGCAGGAAGTACTCAAGTGCCCAACAGACACTGCTCACTACTAAAATCTGCAACTTTTTTTCGAGAGATAAATAAATTCACACCTTTAAATGTTGTTCTAAACATTAGAAGTTACCATCGAGCTAAGCTGAGGCAGCAAAGGACAGCGTTCTCATGACAGTAATTGATTTTTAATGACTAAAACTAAAATAAAATTAAAATGTTTTAACATTGTTAGCCATGCTGGCGGCACGGCTCTAGAGAGCTTCGTGTTGGCCTCTCGGTCGGCCGCTCCACCACTTCAATCCACAGTGAAATACCTCGACAGCTGTGGGACAGCGGTGACTGAATCCTGACTGGTGACCCTCAGACTCTTCCTTTAGCGCCACCAGCAAGTTGACACTTTTGGCTTTTGCCAATCTTCGGTATTCCCACTGCACCGGGTTTCCAACTAACACCAACGCAAAACCCATCCATGTCATTATTAGACGGTCAGAGTAACTGACCCAGTCTAAAGAGCAAGAAAAACAAACTGACACCCACGAGACCACTTTCCGTGTCCCGTGTGAAACCAAAGTTGTCTTCTTTCACCTTTTGTTCCATGAGTTACGTACGTAACGCCGAAATAAAGTACAGTGTTAAGTAAACCTAAAAACAATTAAATCTGCACTGAAAGTTTATTTTTGAAAAGAAACGCATGTAACGAGCGGAGACCATGTTTCCCGTGGACACACAAGTTTATTTTGAAAAAAACAAGCAGACGCCGACACACCGTCCCCGACACAACCACAACTGACGCTTGAGCCTCTCAAGCGTCACCGAGAGCTTCATAGTTCACTGATTTGACGAGTTGGCAGTGAGCTGGGAATGGCATTGTGTTGGGTACCCAGAAGACACATCCCCCCCCCCCCCCCCCCCCCCCCGGTTGGTGTCTAAATGTCTTTCTTAATGCCGGTGGAGATGTCAGGCTTCCCCTCTGTTGACAGAGGCATCACTGCTGGATGGAAACAGAGATAGACTCGGGTCACTGACGAGCTAGAATCCGGTGTATGCGGTCTCGGCAGTATCTTGGAGTAGATCCCAGAGTGGGATGTACTTGGCAGTGAGCCACCTATTCCACCGCGCCATGACCGCATTACGTAACCGCCAGCCAGAGGCAGGGTGGGGAGGGGAGGGTGGGGGTTAGAATCCTTTGTCAGAGTTCAAAGTGCGCTGTGAGGAGATAATGGCCTCCTTTTATCAGTATGCCATAGTAATGAGCTTGTTCATCACCTAGGGGGGAGAGTGGTGGAAGGGGAGGATGAGTGGGGGTTCAGAGGGGGAGGAAGGCTGAGGAATGCCCATCCATCAGGCAGCGAACCCGTAGCGTGGCCAGAGCCCCAGCCCCCTTAAACCTCCAGACCTCTTCATCACTGTCTGTGAACACAGGGTTCGGAAAAGCTATCCAGGCCTCAGAACAAGGCAGAATGAACCCCACATGGAGGATTTAGCTCCACAATCCAACCATTTCTGATTCTCTATTGATGTCATGAGGAGAAATCTGTGTAAGACAACCATAAAACATGTAAATAAATGTCCAAAACATGACAAAACCGTACACAGAAATGTATAAAAATACAGTGCGCAAGAAGGCATCAAATAAAACCTGTTGTACCTCCACCCAACAAACGATGAATCGGAAGAAGTCTGAGCTTTCACAGTATAATTATGTAAAATTGGAACCCAGGAAATTACATTTTCTTATGTTGGTTTAGAACTGTTTCCTCAAGTGTTTTGAGTCTTTTTTTTTTCACAGAGCTGGATCTTGTTGCCGGGCAGAAATGCAGCACAGCATCCCCTTCCTGTCCAGCTGGCATGTCCGCTCGTAGACATTGAGAGCTGTTGCTCAAGGACACTTGAGCAGTATGGATGTCGGCTCCCAGTGGGGCTCTATTAAATGGAAAGTCTACAAGAAATAAATACAGAAATGCTGTGGCTTGTGTGGCTGTATGATGAAGAGTTTGTATCTCTCAGTGATTGAATCTTCAACTTCCTTCTTCTCTGTCATCGATAACCACATCACCAATTGTTGCGTCAGAGGTTTGACAATTGTGCTCTGTATTCACAGTTGCTTGCAATGTTCTTTATTCTGAAATTCAAACCAGTAATCAGGGAGTTTTCTTTGATTATCATCATCATTTTCTTTGATTATCCAGAGTAACAGGGACTTTGTGTCATTCGCCTCTATGGAAAGAGAGACCAACATCTCTAATAAATGAAATAAAAACTATAGATCAGCAGTTAAATCTACTTATGCTGATTATAATCTTAAAATTGTTGAATTCATTCAGAGTCACAGGACAGAACATCAGCCAATTGACCAAATGTAAATGGAGCATTATAAACCACTGGAGACCAACAAAATGTGCAATAGATGTTGTATTGTTGAATGTGTAAAGTTTGCAGGACTCACTCCTGGATTTTAGTGGCAGGATATGATTCAAAACCGGCCGGAGAGGTTCCCGGGTGACATGGAGGTGACGGACTACCATCCCCACGTGGGGTCGCCGACCTCCACTTTCCTTTTGGTTGAACAAGCAACCCCCCCCCCCCCCCCCCCCCCCTCCAGGGTCGCAGAGGTGGACATACGAGCTCTGAGGAGGGGAGTGTGTGTACTGGTTAACCTTGAATGTTCTCATTCATTTCACTGATAGCATATGAATGCATCCTCTCGATGCTCTTTGCTTGAACCACGGCAGAGATTCACAGCGTTTGAGTCCCACTGGAGCCGCCCCATGATAACTGGAGGCTAGTTTACAATGTAAAATGGATAAATGCACATCTTGGTAATTCCTGCCCTGTGATGTACACAGTTACTCTCAGAAATCTCATTGGCCTTGAACAAGTCATGTCTACTTCTCGAATAATCCCGTCAGATTAGATTTATAGAGGTACGAGTTAAATTACTGCAGCAGTAAAACCTGTGAGTGACAGGTTGTGGTTGCTCTGGTCAGTCAGGGTCGAAGGACACTGAGGCCATGGCCTTTGTTTTAGGGAAAGTCAGTTAAAATACACACAAATAACAAACAGTGGATTAAGTCTAACACTGTTCTGACGTTTTTAATAAGACCTGATGTCTTTGAATTGTTTAATGATGAAAACACCAGCGCCAGCATTCAAAGTCCAAGGAATCTTTTTCCGGACACATCTTGTCACGAGCCCACGTTTAAAGAGTCTATCAACGGGATTCAGAGCACGAATACATCTGCATTGTAAATATATTGTTGTGAAATGTCTATGAGCAGAGAATGAAGTCGTTCTCCCATTGTGTGTGCTTTTCTGAGCTTTGTTCAGTGCATGTGAGTCTGTCTGTCGAGTCACACTGGCTAGCTTAAGGCTGCCGCTCTGCACCGAAGCGTAATGCACACCCTCTGGTTCCCGCTCAGGTAACCGCCGTTGGCTCTGTCAGCGCCGTTTGCCGTTGTTTGCACTGTTAGTGCCGTTAGCGCCGTTAGCTGCCAGCCGCCGGTTCAGCTGCGGCCATGTTGAGAGCGACAGAACTCCGTATTGCGCACCTTTAAAGAAGACGCTACGTCTAGTTGTCTAATCGCCAACGTCTCCCCCTGTTGGCCATCTCAGTAAATATTGTTACAAATCTCCAACTGAACTCACACTTAATTTGGGTGTTTCAATAACTAATTTGTGGACAAAAACTATGACGATTTGAGCTGTGATACCTGCAAGGATTTGCATAGTTATGCAATGCATGCTCCCTGTCTGTGGTCTGTATAGCTGTGACTACGACTATTAGTCTGATGGCTCTTATAATAAAAATACAACATCTAGAAATATATCCAAAAGTATAGCTTGACAGCTTTAGCGTAACTATCTCTCACTGCACTTCAATGCATGCCCATGTAAAAACACAAGACAGAGGATGGGGTGTATTTCTTTACATACACTTGTCAAACATTCTTCCCAAAATCCCCCCACATTCACGTTCTCTGTGGGGAAAAGGATCCACTTTTACCACTTAATTGTCTGAAGCCATCCTCGAGCACCGTGCTCGTCTCTAATTGTGAACACAGTGGGAAGTCTAACAGCTATCGGGGAAGAAAGAAACAAGGCCGGTTTGAGTCTGTCGCGGTCATGCATATTTAATTGATATAAATGCTGTTATTGTGTCCACGGGATAATTCACAGGGCGGCAATACAAATCAAGACCGTCCCCAATTCCACAATATCTTTCAAAACCCACTCCCCCGAATGATTGCAGGTCATGTGAGGAGATCCCTCGACAGACTGCATGCACATTTTTTGGCCTTGTAGAAGATTTCTTGTCACTCAGGGAAAGAGAAGCTCTCCATCCAGAAGCATCAGATTGAGGAAATATGATATGTCCTTTATTTAATCCCCCCCCACTTGACTTATCTCCTTTCTTTACTTGTTTATTTTATTATATTGCACAGTTTTTAGTTCTGGTAATTTGAATTAAAACACCAATAAATATCTCTTGAGAGCTTCAATTATTCAGGGCTTTGGGGCACGGAGCGTGGCAGGCTCTGTGGAGCAGCGACGTCAACGCTGAAGCACTTTGTGCCTGCGATCGGAGATGAAGAGGCTATTTGTCTGTGTAGTGTGCGGAAGCTCTTATCGGGGATTTGTTTGCGGCACAACTTAATTTGCATAAATTTCTTGGAGAGTAAGATGAAAAGTCGCCGCTCTTGGCTGGAGCAGGAGGAACAGATTGTCCTCACAATGCACATTCCACCGAGCGGCTCACGTCGTTGCGCTTTCGTCGAATTTGGGATGTAGCTTCACATCAACGTCCTGATCGTGAATATATGTGGAAAAATAAACTGAATATTCTGATTGCTGCCGGATATTTACATACCTTAAATATCCCAGAAGCTTCTATCGGGCGGTTTGGATCATGGGATGACTTTACTTCAATGGATGATTCCAGTTTATTACAAGTTGGGTCTTATATTCACGGCTCTGGCCATCAGCTTCTGTGTTTTTCTTATTTTCAACAAATCTCATGAAAAGACCAGATGAAATGAATGCATCTTCCAACACAAGGACCACAAAGACAGAACAATTAGGTTTATATAATGCTTTGAATAAAGACTTTTCTGCTCACAACTTTTCCAAAATGAGATTTTGATGAAACCTAAGAGGTACCAAAATAAAACCAGCAAGATTTCTGAGCATTTATTCCTCTGACTGCCACAACAGCCATACTGTAGTTACCATATTACACATTACTACCATATAAGGTCATTGTTTTACGTTCACGTTATTCCATTACCTAAATGATTCTGAGATCACAGCCTCCGATTGGTCGACAGACTCAACCCACGGCACTGCTAGTGGACGGCCAACAACGATAATAACCACGAGAAGACGCAATAAAAAGGGCTAAATAAACACAGAAAACATTGGATTTATTGTTATGGATTTGTTTTACAAAGTCTCTGAAAAAGACGCTGCCGTTGGAGGCTGGATTACATTGCGTGCAGCGTCTCAGATATTAAGTATGTCGTTTACGACATGGTTCCACCTAAAGCCTGTAATATAGTCAGCTACAAGTTATACATTACGGTAGTTGTATTTTAAGCAATAAAAAGCAAATGGGTACGTTTGGATTGGAGACGTGCAGCAGCAGTAAATAGTGTAAATCAATGCGCGTTATAAAAGAATATATAAAGAGTGTACATTGGAGCGGGACATCGTAAAGGTTTCAGATTCTGCTGTTTCGTTTTTCTCCCATCATTTCCAGTAACTTCATCACATTATTGATGCGTTTGTGAAAACAATTACATATTATAGTATATAAATTACATCTGACAGAACTTTGCCGAGGCTGGAATCCTAGCGGACCGAGTGCTAACAAGTAATTGTGCGTGTATCAAAGCCTGATAAATCTTTCTGCTCTGTGCCATTGAACTCCATTAAAAACACATCAATGAGCCACACCGTCGGACTGGTGACATGTTCCTTCATTACCACGCACACACACACACACAGACACACAGACACACAGACACACACACACAGACACACACACACTGTAGTCTATTTTGACTCCATACAACAAACACCGTCCTGCTGCCACAAACACTCACTAGGGCACCGAGTGTGGATTAATCCACCGCTGAAAATAGTTCCCGACAACGGTGTCCAGCTGTTTTGGGACTTAGCCGTTTGACAAACTGTTTTTAAACATATTTAGCAGAAATCAACGGGCTTGGGGCTGAGAGCCACAGGCAGGGGGAAGGAAGTTTGAAAGTATTGAGACACGGAATTCTTTGATATACGAGCAATTTGTGATGAACCGGAATGATCTTTAGCGTAAAGGTTTTCGAATAGAGTCACATATATAAGTTTCTGGCCCTGGTTCCAGTCTCTGAATTCCTGCCAGTAAAGTGCAGATCTGTACTTGACCCTGACCTTTGACCTCTATGGTGAACAGGGGTAGCAGAGATAATTCCTCCTTTGGGAATCTACTGAATATCCCATAAACGGAGACTTCCTGTCCCGGGAGTGATGCAGCGAAAAGAAGGAAACAAAAAACCCACATGTAGATCCAATAAATTCTTTTTATCGATTTTCCAATAAAAAATACATTCATACAGAAACTATTTTACAAAACAATTTCAAATGAAAAAATCTTGTTATGCCATAAAACAAACAAAAATAGAGCCTCGTATTTTCATCTCCATGTTTATCCGATAAAGATTCTCTAAAGATAGGGCGTCTTTGAAAAGTTGAGAGAAAGACATCACATGGCAAATGAAACAACACATAATACTTAGCGAGCAAAATAATGCAAAAATGATGACAATTCAAGTGTCCAGAACAATTCACGTCTGAAAAGTAAATTTTTTTTTTTAATTTTTAATGTTTTTTTTTTTCCTTGAAAGATGATAGGCCACAGGTGTGTACGCAATCGATGCCTTTTTTAAAACATACATTTGCTCTACCTTCCTCCAATCAAAAACAAAGATGTTACAGAAGCAGATGAGGGAGAATGGAGTTTGTCTATTTCACAATAATGCTTCGGCCTCTCGTCTTTATCGGTTCATCTTTAGAAACAACACACTGCACTTGTTTTTGGTCCCATACCCTTTCAAAATAGAAGCTTCCTTACAAAATTCTCTTAGTTTACAATGTACATATCTTTGCATTTTTTTTTTTGACATTTCTCAGTGTATGGACTTCCTTTAATGTGGACCGGGTTCACCTGTACAGCTGCGAGGTTGACGAATGAGTGAGAGACAACAGGTTTCATGACCACTTAAACAAGCCATACCCTTAAAGCAGATAAGATCTTTGTCAACGCTTTCATAAGTCGTACTTTTTCAACAAAACTTTATCCATTAAAAACACCGTGGCTCCAAAAAACGTTGGTTAGAAATGGGGAAAATGGTGACGGAGTTCATCCAACTGTGAAACCGAGGGGAGTTCGATGAACTCTCTGGAGAACTCCATCAACCCGCGGAGGAGTGCGTTGAAGTCGTGTACAGTAACTAAAGTTAAAACATGCATATAGTGAAGCTGGTACAGACTGGTGTCATCTCAGTTCAGCTGCAGACCTCGAGACCTGCAGCACCGCTCAGCTCAACTGGCTGGACCGGTTCCTAGGGTACCGTTTAGTCAGATCACGGGCTTGTGTCAACCAGGGCTGAGTAAAGACGCCGACTCGCCCCGAGGGCGAGACTCACCAAAACACACAACATCAAAAACAGACTCATGACTGAGAATGTCGTCATTATTTCTTCAGGATCCCACACGTTTCTTTTAAAGACTATATACCTTTTTGACACATCAACATATAAATGGCCCCCGGCGGAAATGTTTTCTTTGCAGTAAAATCCTAATTGGCGGCTGAGCGTGCCACGTTTTCATGAGAACATATTTCCAAGACTCTGTACCTTTGACAGCAAGTTACAGTCAATCTGAAGTGTATCCGCGCCACCTTGTACTACATAGTAGTAAACCTTTACAAAACTTGAGTTGCTTTTTCAAGTGGTCCAAGATTCTGTCTCAGACCTGGGGTCACTTTTTTTGGGGGGGGGGGGATATGATTTAGTTGTGATATAGTTAACGATATGTTCAACAGAGAATGCGCGGAGATGTAAAAATGGCAGTCACTATGAAGCTGATATCTAGTCGTTTTCTGTATTATTATTCAGGAGTTTCGAGGAGTCAGTTGCCAGACAAAAGGGCAAAGGTGTGACTGCATGGATCAGAGCCTTTATAAAGCAATTCAATAACGCACTACTCGTGCATCCGCAACCCTCCAGATGTGTGTGTGTGTGTGTGTGAGATCTATCTAACAGGACAAGGCCACTTACATAAGGCATCAGTAAGGTCAACAGTGCATTCACAGATAGAACAAAAGAGAAGAGCAAAAGTGAAGAAAAAAAAAGAAAATCCCAAGATTAAGAAAGTTGCCAAGCAATAGTGGTATCCCCAATTTATCAAGAAAAGTATTCAAAAACAATGACTGCCTTATGTCTTTTGTAAATATACTATGATATTGAGTATTATGAAGGTAGCTGCTCTCAAATGAAACTTTGTTTTCCCAAACAGGTGAGCAACACATCCCCAGATCCCATGCAACTTCTGTTATAATGGCAATAACCGTTTTTTTTTTTTTTTTTTTTTTGTCGTTTTGTCTTTTTAAGATACAGAGCTTACACAATGGACAACAAGATGAGCTTTATAGCGTGTATGTTTTCGAGACAGGCTACGTAATACATTGCACATTTAATAGCTGCACTAAACAAAACAACCTCCCGTGTTTTCGAAAATAGGGAGCTGTAGTTCCACCTCCGGGCAGAGAGGGGGCGCGCTCTCTCCCGCAAAATCAGCCCCGCAAAAAAACACAAAAACAGGCCCCGACTCCCCTCCACAGCCAATAGACTCAAACAGCACGGACAGAAACCTATTTTTTGTTGTTGTTGTTGCTGCTGCTTGCATTCGTTCTCAGTGAGACCACAAGAATCCCCTGAAAAACCCCCTCGCGTAACATCATCAAACCCCCCCCTTCGTGTCATTCACTCGCCGTTCCGCAACGCAAGCTCCATCCGCTCCATAAAAGCCGGCACAGGCATCCAGTCTCAGGCACTCACAGTCGCCCATGCGTACAGGCAAACACACCGTCACGGGAGGAGCGGCACACCCGCAGGAGTCCCATAATCCTCCGGGGGAAAAAGCGCTGAACACCATACAGAAGAGTCTCTTCCCGTCTACTCCGGACCAAATTTCTCCCCGTTTTTTTTTTTTTTTAACATTTCTTTCTCTCCCCCACCCCCCCCCCCCCCGCCCCGCCCACGCCCACCCCGATCCTCCGTAAAAGCCTTTCAAGAGCCATCTCCACAGCGAGGTGTTGGAGGCACTAAGTATGGTGCAAATAATAGCCTGCGTTTGCGTCATCTTTTTTTCCACCGACCGGAACGTGGCGGTGCCCCCGTTTTAACGCTCCCAGGACACACACCGGCCTCGCTGACCCCCCCCACCCCCCCCTCCCGCACAGGTCAGGACAAATCAACCAGAATCATCCCTCAAGAGATCTCGACGCGGAGGCCATCTTAGATGTGCCTCTTCATGTGCAGCGCCAGGTGGTCAGAGCGGGAGAAACACCTGAGGAGGGGGAAACACAGAGAGAAGATTTAGAACGGCGTTGTATCCAGATACACAGTTCATAGAACACAGTAATAAACGTGTTATAACTTCTGCTATGCGACGGAAGGCTGTCCGTGTTTGTTCCTTTCGCCCTACAAGGAGACTTCTGACATCAGGGGCTCACTTCTAATTGTTAAACATTTCTGAGGACCGTCTTTCAAAACGAAAGGGAGAAAAGAAACGGGGCTGTAAATATGTTTTATGCCTCTCTGAAAGTACAAATACCACTTATGTATTCATATTCCCTCACAACATGCTTTGGAGCTTTTACTGGCCCAGGGTTTTCTCCAACGTCACTTGGAGCCAGCTAGCTAGCTAGCTAGCGAGCTAACAGAGGCAAAACACGTTTGTCTGTATTGTGATATTAAAAACATAACTGGTCCTCCGAAATTATGCATTTTAAATCGACATTTATTTATGTGAATTCTGGAGCACATTTAGATGAAAAAAGATATCTATCTTTGGAAGTAAACTGATAAAAAATAATTTAAACTGCTATTTGGCAGAACCTCCTTCTCGGCCCTCTAGATGGCGCCCTGCGGCCCACCGGTGGTTGAAAATAGCCGCCTTTAGACGTCCGATGTCTCCGACTAGGAGGACATGGACCGTTGACGTGGAGGGTTCGAGCACAGAGCCCGTGCTTGGCTCTCATCCTGTTTCCTGTAACGACCTGTACAGGTGTGTCTCACGCCATTATCCGTCACTATCGCCCCCCAGGTGGTTCTTGTAAACGACACCTTCTGCCGTCTGCCCATCGGCGATCCCCATTCGACCCTTTGTGCCCAAATCTCTTTTCAGCCAGCCCCTTGACCTCGACACCATCAGTCCGTCCTCGACCCTCATCCACCTAACCGCCATTTCCATAAACTCATTTGCATAAATGTTGCTCTGTTGTCAGTGAACGGGTGGAGAAGTGGATTCACTGCGATGTTTGGAAGTTAATATTCTTTAAATCCTTTGAAGGAGGCATGAAATCAAACCAAAAAAAGCCCCTTAAACTCGTGACTTACTCGGCTGCTTGCAATCTAAACTTTTTTTTCTCCCCATTTTGGGTAAACTATCATAAACGTCCGACGCCCTGAGGACTCTCACCTGTCGCAGTGGCTGCATTTGAATGGCTTCGCTCCGGTGTGCTTCCTGAAGTGTCTGGTGAGTTCGTCGCTTCGTGCGAAGCGCCACACGCAGCCCTCCCATGAACACCTGTAGGGCTTTTCACCTGCCGACGAGATGAACATTCATGAGGAAGTGCATTGTTTGTCAAGAGAGACACCATTGTTGAGAGATTTCTGCACATGCGCCGACACTTTTTTTTGTCCCCCCACAAAACCTGTTTGCTGACAGTTCAATGGGTTCACAGACATGATTGCGTTTCGTCCAATAACCTTCTTATCAACAGAATACTTCCTCTGCGTCCCTTTCATTATGACAAATGCCCAAACTGTGATCTATCAATCGAAACGTCAGACTATCAAACATTCTGAAATTCAACATTTAGCCGTTTCGGACTCGTTCCAACTCATCCGAGAGGTTTCACAAAGCTGGTTTCAGACAAAGAGTGAGATAGTTCGAGTCGGCGCTAAGCAGATTGAGCCGACTACTGTAAGTTGCAGAGGAAAACAGCCTCGTGCCTTGTGGGTCTTGAGAGCTGTGGTATGCAGCTCTAAGGAGCCGCTCGAGCAGACGGCTTATGTAACGGCCGCGAGGCCGCGGGAGCAACAGAGCCTGTTCTCAACGGTGCTGAAGGCCATTAACCGCGCGGCTGACACGGGCAGTCGGGGATGCTCGGAATGTGGCTTCCTCCGCTAATGGGCGGCACATCTGTAAACAGGCTGGCAGAGGTCGAAGGTGACTGGGGAAACTGCTCACACTTGAACCCCCCCCCCTGCAAACACTGCAAATGTCAGATTTCCATCATTTTTTTCTGCCTGCGATGGCAAACGGGTCTCTGGGTCTGTTCCCATGGTGAAACCTGAGAACTGTTGATTTGTTTTCAGGATCCACATCCTCTGGGTGCCGCTCGGCCACAAAGGGACGTCCCTCCTCCCCCTTCCCGTCTCTCGCTCCCCCCCCCCCCCCCCCTGCATGAAGTCATGTTCCTCTGTGTGAATTAGGTCACAGTTGAGGGCATTCCTCCTGACGAACTATTCAAAGTATGGAAGCGTACTTTTCACCCACTGCACGGAGTCGATACCTAAGTTCATCTCACTTTCCAGCAGCGTTCACTCTTCAGATGAGTGGATTAAGTTTTACTTTGCACAAAACATAGATAATAACCTGTTGGAGTACTATCCCCCCCCCCCCTCCCCCCACCCCTCTGGTGACTTTGCACTCATGACATTTGCACATGGCAGCGATAGCAACATCTCACTGTCGAGTGTCTTTACCTGTGTGCGTGCGCTGGTGTGCTTTGAGGTGCGAGCTCTTGGTGTACACCTTCCTGCAGCCGTTGAACTGACACCTGTGCACCCGCCTCCTGCCGTCCGGCGACGCCTCCCCGCTGGTCAGCCCCGACCTCTCCGCGGCCCGCTCTATGCCCCCAGTCCTAATTTTCCCGGGTGAGTGCAGCACAGTCTGTATCCCGTTCCACGCAGAGCCTTCCTTGCCCAGCTCGGGCGAAGACGGCGGCGTGCTGATGATGGCGGAGCCCAGGTCTTCGCCGGCGTCTCCCAGAATGTCCGTCAACGGGCCGGAGGAGAAGTCGAGGGTCGGGGAGAGCTCCTCGGAGCTGTCCGAGGCCTCGCTGCTGGCGTCGGAGTTGAAGCCCCCGGCGTCGATGTGCAGGCCGTCCTGATTGTCCTCCTCCTCCTTGACGCGGGGGATCTTTGGGTCCGACTCGTCCGACTTGTCCCCACAGGCGAGCATTAGCTTGCTCCACAGGTCCCCCTGGCTCTCAAACTTGATTTCCGTGGCCGAGACGTAGGGCTCGCTCTGGAGGTACCTCTCCAGCTCCAGGCATGTCTGCGTGGGGGGAGACGAGAGCGTGAGTTCACAGGCGTACAGGGCCTGAGGCCTGTAACAAAACGCTTCTCTTCAAACAGGAAAGTCCCTAAATGCCCCCCCCCCCCCACCCAAAACGATGATTTTTCACGGGAAACACAAACGCTACGCTGTGTTTATTCTTAGCAGCAGCAGCAGCAGGAGGGGGAAACGCTGTGACACTGTGACACCACTGGCCCTGCTTCCTTCCTGCCTGCAGGAAGGCACAATGTCCTATGCAGAGGACAGTGGACGCTCTACGGGGGCCCTCTGAGGCCCTCTGAGGCCCTCTGAGGCCATATCAGGGGAGATTACAAGCACCACAGTTCCTTCTGAGAACATGCAAGAACGAGGCGCTCGCAAACCCACGACCGATGGCATGCTCGTGTGCTCGTGTGCGCGGGTGCGTGCGAAGGTGTGTGCAGGAGGTTCGGTCATGAAATTTACATATGCTACAGAGCCCCCCCCATTGGGTTAGGGAAGTGCTTGTAGATCTTTTAAATCGATCAATTATTCAACGTAATGTGGATTTAATAATGCATTCGGAGGCATCGCTAGAAATAACATAGCACACCGGGGACCGAGAGGAGGGAGCTCTGGTTCACGGGGGTCCATAAAAAAAAGCCCCGGCATGAATACTGCAAGAGCCGCTGAGGATTGTGGGCTCATTTTCCTTTTTTTTTATTTTTGAAAAGGAAGCCAGAGAGCACTTCCTCAACCCACTGCAGTCAGCGAGCAGGGGCCAGACATGAGGGCCGCTGACGGGTTCCTAATGAAGCAGATTACAAGCTGCATTATGAAACCACTGAACACACCGTGGTACCGGTGGTCACACCAGCAATATGGAGGATGAGTCATAAAGTTAAGTGAAGAAAGATGACTTTCTACAGACGAAGTGCAGACTCAGAGGTAACCGTGGTACATTTCATAGAAACTTCATTCAAATAACAGAAGGACAAGTATCAACACTAGTATTCATATGGCAATATGATAATGGATTAAACACGTCCATAGAGCATGGTGTCAGATTGCACCAAGCCCTTATCACGAACACACTTTCTGTCTGAAGAATGTTGTGGTAGTAATTTGGTAATGGGAGAGAAGCCATTCCAGGCAAATGCTTCTCGTCAGCAGAGCTGGATACATCGCAGGCGAGCTTTAAATGCCTGAGGGCGACTTGGCCCGGAGCCCGAAGAGATCTGATGGACCGGGAGACAGAACGCGGGCTGCCAATTCATTTCATTTCAACCAAAAAAAACCCCGAGCAAGAGGCGACTCTCGCCCTCGATCTGGTGTCCAGTGTAGAACTGCACTGTTGCGTCTGCCATCCTGGGGCCGCTTTGTCGAGCCAAATTGGAATAGAAATCATTCTCTCTCTCTCTCTCTCTCTCTCTCTCTCTCTCAGGCTGTCACTCGTGTGTGTGTGTGAGAGAGAGCGAGAGAGAGAGAGAGAGAGAGAGTGTGGAGGAGATACGCGCAAAGACGCACGGCTCGCTGTGCAGTCGCTGAATCTGCAACACGGCGTGTTTTTATTTTTACGCGCCTCCACAACCTGCAAGCGCGAGCCGAGACTACGTGCAGCAGTATGTTCAACAGCAAACGTCACTGAGAATGCTAAACACACAAAGTCACTTCAAACTTATCATCGGAATATTGTTGTAATGTTTGAAGACGCAACGCGTCGCGTTGAATCACAGGAACACGATGACAGCACATCTCATCGGAATGTCACAGAGATGTGTCAGTAAGGGAACTTGCATCACTTCCCCTTCACAAAAAGCACGCAAGTCGACTTTTAACGGGGAATTAACTGTTGCACTAAATCAAACGTGGAGTTGCGTAAACAACTTTGACATTTCGCAGGACCGCACGCGCCGCTGTCACTGCAAGTTTCCCAAAATCACCCACATTCCTCGCACTTTACGACGTGAAACAGTCGCGCGGGACGATCTGTCAAGCTTCTTTTTTTTTTTGTTTTTGTTCGCGTTTCGGTGGAGGGGAATAAAGTCGTTACCTGCTGCCAGTACTCTTCCAGGGACGGTAAAGCGGAAAAGTATCCGGTGTCGTGCACAATCTGGAGCTCCTGGAAGATGCTACACATGGGGATGACATCCATTTCAGTCCTGAGATGCAGCCTGCAGAGAGAAAACTAAAACCGAATGCTCGCTGTGTTTCGGAGAGAAGCTGGAGTCTTGGCTGCGCTCGCATGTATGAAGGTCCGGAGTCGTGCGCTTCCAGCGGAGGTTTGGAGCGTGTGACGCACCGAGAAGCGCACAACACTGAACTCTCCAAAAAAAGTCCGTCACTGCACTGTAAAACTTACCCCCTCCCTCCTCCCTCCTCCCCCCCGATTCAAAATTACAGACACCCCCCCCCCCCTTCCATGTGATTGCATTACGTTCGGCGCGTCCGCCAATGGGCTCACAGGAGCGCGCCGCCCGCCTCCAAAGACCACCTCCTGGCCAATGACGAGCCGGAGCCGACTCATCCTGTCTGTTGCGGTTGGTGCGCGGTCCGAAGCGTCCCCGGCTCCCATTGGGCTGAACGAGCGCTATTTTTAGAGCGGTATATAAACCGGAGTGCTCGCGCACCAAAACGAGGAAGTCGACTGACTCGAGCGTGAGTGTCTCCGGAGCAGGAGAAGCGCTGGCTGCTGGCCGCCGAGCGCTGCAGTCTCGAAATAGACGCCACTTCTCTGTTATTGTTTCATACACAAACACGCCTGACACCACTTCTCTTGGCGACTAGAACCTTGAATGCAAAGAGGAACGTGTGCAGATAAACACACGGGCTCAGTGTTACCCCGCCTGTGGCGCGCGATCCACGCGGTGATATTCGGAGGCGTCCGCGAACTCAGGGGACCGTTAAAGGTCTGATCAATTTCTGCAGTCTGTGAAACAAATGAGAGAGACTTCTTCCCTTTCATGGCCGTCCAGAGATCCACGAGGAGTGTTACGAGCCCCCCCCCCCCTAAGACAGTGGAGGCAGTTTAATAAGCCATTAAGTTATAATAGAGTCGCCATAAAGATGATTATTCACAAAAAGCTGTGCAGGTTATTGTAGTGGCGGCGGCTGGAGGCGTGTCATGGGGGACAGGTTTGCTCCTGCAGGAGATAATGTGCGTGCGTGCGTGTGTGTGTGCGTGCGCGTGTTTTAATCTCAGTCACCTGTGGCTCGCTTGTTCTACAAAAGAGAGTTTACTTCTCTTGCACCAAAAGCGTATTTGCTATTCTCGATTATGATCATGAAACCACATCGCCGGTTCACTTGTTTCCTGTAGATGCAGGCAAGATGAAGAGGTAGAAAGAAAGAAAGAAAGAAAGAAAGAAAGAAAGAAAGAAAGAAAAAAAAGCACGGGGCCACCCATGGTGCAGGGGGAGAGTTTCTAATATTTTATATATATATATATATATATATATATATATATATATATATATATATATATATATATATATATATATATATATATATATATATATAGAGAGAGAAGAATAAGGTGTTATAAATACACACTAGCACTCTACATGTATGTAGA
Organism: Lycodopsis pacificus; assembly: GCA_028022725.1. Lineage (NCBI taxonomy): Eukaryota > Metazoa > Chordata > Actinopteri > Perciformes > Zoarcidae > Lycodopsis > Lycodopsis pacificus. Next base: position 24,502,191 of record CM051700.1, on the reverse strand, counting down.
TGCTCTGCTGTGATCAGTGCTACCCCCCTCTTCCCATCACCCCCGCATCAAAGAAGCATGAATATGAATCGGAGGTAATATCCTACATGTTGCTGTCGGAGACGTATGGCCTCGGTGTGTGCTCTGCTTCGGGCTTAATCGCGTTGGTAGCATAAAAGCTTCACTTGTGAAATGTCATTTCATAAAACATCAAGAGTTCATTATTCTACTGGTGATCCAGTCTGTGGAAGAGTTAATTCGCCTTCAGCTAATATGTCCAACAGCACTTCAATTAGTTGGGATCTATGTGCTCTATGTGATGCCCCTCTTTCCAACGGAGAACATCGTACTCAGATCTCACTCCCTCATTCCAAACAGTGTGACTAATGCTGAGCTATTATTACGCTCACTAACACCTAACGTGCATTAGACGAGAGTAAAACTGCGTATGCAGTTGCACAAGATGTGGGATGAAGTTGAAATCAAGCGGAACAACAGCGGCATTGACGGGCCGAAGGCAGGCGATGTGACAAACAACATATTTGGAACAGAGCGCCATTGTTTGAGCCATCGGCCCGGTCGAGCGCCTCCACAACGGAGGCTCTTTTGTTGAGATCTCGGCTGCGGGCACATTTGCAGCACTCGGCAGCACATTTTGTCATGAGTTTAAAGGGGTTCAGGGGCAGAGAGCACATGGACAGCTCTCTGTTGTGACATGGATGATTAGTGATAAAGGGAAGAGTCATGCTTCCCTAAAGCATCAATGAGTCATTGTTGACCATATGAACAGTGTGGAGGACGGTAGAGTATTGATATCAATGCATGTACCCTCATTATTAAATACTTGTTTTTATGTGCAACATGTCACTAGAGAAATGCAACAGGTGTTTGGGGATTGTCCTGTGCGTTAATTCAACTCTTAAAGCTACTATGAGAAACTGATTGTGTGTTGATTTTGGCGCTCCCTGTGGATGAAAACGGTAGTGTTTGCAAGAACCAGATTCCCTTTAAAAAAAACAGATTTTACTCGCCGATGGTCTTGTTTACTTACATAAAGAGGCATCAGTAACTGAGACAAGGAGCTCCTCCCAGTAACTTTAAGTCGTGAGAAAACTAAACTAAAATAAAAGATGATTCATATGTAATGCCCGAAACAATGACACATTCAGGGTGCCAGCATTTACTCTGGACTTCCGTTCATTGTTTATACTGTGGCGTTTCTGCTTTGAAACTCACGTCGTCAGTATGTTCCTGCACCATCGTCACCTCGAGAATGCAGCACACTCGCCAGCAAATACTTCTCAAGTGACACTTTTCTTCTGTCATCACAAAAAAGAAAAAGAAAAAACCTTTGTGCTTCGTGAAACTCTGTGTTTATTGCCTTCAAATCAAATTCCTGCACACTTGTTGTCGTAGAAGTTATTCTGAGTCTGATGTAAAGATAGCACGAGACACGCGACTGTGCAGAATCAGTGCAGTTGCCATGCAGCAGCGACTGATGTTGGGGGCAATGCATGCTGGCCTGCCGTTGACAGGATGAATCCATAGCAACAAAATAATGAGCATGAATCGAGCCTTGTGTTTATTTGTGTGATTAATTGGTACATGCATATTGAGAAGTAAATGTTTACAACATATTAGAATGACACAATGTAAGTTAACATATGTGTTTAATAATCAATGCAAATACTCATTTATTTATGTTGCTTGCATATTGTATATTATTTAAATACAAGCAAACCTTCGCACAGCATCCAAAACCACGATTGTAATATTTATACCACAGCCGAAACCGACGTACCCGGCCAGAGTTCTTTTGTGAAAGTGTAACCACAGAAAATATCAGAGATCAAGCAGAGCAAACAAAACCGTTGATGTTTCTCATCCCACACACACACACACACACACACACACACACACACACACACACACACACACACACACACACACACACACACACACACACACACACACACACACACACACACACACACACACACACACAGTCTAAAATCCTGCATTTGGAAGCCATGCCAAAAAATGGTCACTCACTTTTAATTAGCTGTCCTAAAATTCTTTGCACAGCCGATAATGGCCGGTTCTTAATTCACAAATAGTGTCTGGTGCCCGATTAGAAATCCGCGGTTGCAATTAGACTAAAAAAGTTTTTTAGTTGCCGTTTGGAGAGAATAGCGTCAGAACTAAATAACAATGAGTTATCAGCTGTGCATGCTGTTGAGTCGGTGCTTTTGATTGATCTTGCGAATGTATCCCGTTTGGTGCCATGTGGATGCGTGAGAGGGCTGATTTTGCGAACATTTTCAGTGTGTGGCACCCCAACTGCCTGTCACTTGCATCTGATCAACATGCAAAGATATTCAGAGCGAAGGAAAGTACAGTATGTAAAAGCGTGGAGCAGGCACAATGAACAGGCTGTGGAGCGACTGCTGCTGCAAAGAATACAAGCAGAGTTCGTGCAATTGCTTCGTTACATCACATGTCGTAGTGATCTTGGGTTCTGATGCACTGCAGCTGAATCAGAATCATAAGACCTCAGACGTTAACGGGAATGGATGCGTGCAGCGTTTAGGGGAACAAACGTTATCACAGAAACGCTGCTTCAACTCCTGGAAGCTGACTGAGACATGTTCGACAACACCTGCCCTCTTTTGAACAAGGTGTTCAATTCCCAGCAGTCCAGCAGTAAGCGGGAGGTTATATCCGATGACCTGAGAGAAGCTCAGAGCTGAACACGAGGAAGCCGACTCAGTCTACCTTCCCCGGATGAGTAATAACTGCACGGGGAATCAGGACAGTGATGTGTACATGGTTGCATGACAGCAGAAGCCTCGTGGTGCCCATGACTAAAGCAATATTCACAACATAACCTAATAAAGACTAAAGGGAAGAGTTTACCAAATATGTTGGAAGGGGTTTGGTGACATTAGGCACCATAAAAGATGCTTCATTTATCCTCCTGTGTTAAGGCTTTACACCATGTAGCACCGGAGCCCACAGAGGCAGTTGCTGTCGCTGTGCTGTAGGCTACACCAGACGTTTTGTTGGGCAGTAGCCCGATCATCAGAGGTACAAACCTGCCCCACTCTCATAAAAGTATTGCCGGCGTCCTTGTTTTTCATCCGTCCGACATCTGTTCTTTTGTCAGTCCCTGTGTGTTGAGCCGATTGAACTCAGCGCCCCGCTTATCTCAACAACGGGCCGGTTTTAGAACGCTTTGCCAAACGGTACAGAAAGTAGCCGAAACGATCGCAAGCCGCCCAAAACCGGCTTCGTAACGACAGTCCACAAACCAGTGGGTTACGTCCCCTTCTTATATCGATGGACACGACACACACAATGTCCCATGAGGTCACTTATACGCTGTGCACAGTGATGCACAACCATGCATCTGGCTGTAGGAATGGAAGGTGGGAGATGGTAAGAGAGGTATCAGAATTCTGATCAACTGAATCAGCCGGTCCAGCTACAGAAACACAGCTCGCAGCCTGGTGGTTACACAGAAAGGTCAATTCCAATGTGTTTCCCACATCTATCACCTGTACATTAGAATGAGCCATGACTCATCCCATCTGAGGAACACGTCATCTGTTCATCTCAGCGAGGGGGGGGGTAGGGGGAGCCGAGTTCAGTTGACCTGCCGACAGTATGTTAACCGTTTGCTGGAACGTTAGCGTGCTGGCTTCGAGCGTCCCAGGGGAGCACTGAAGCAGCCATCCACCGGAGCGAGAGGGGAAGTGAGAGGTGTAGCCGTAGACTAAATGTGTGGCTCGTATGGAAAGCTTTTAGGTGACGTAACGCGCGGTGTTGGTAAATGCGTTGCCGGTGACATCAATTCTTAAAAGCGACATGCGAGAGCCTCAGACTCGGACACTTTCCAAACCGTCGGGATAATGTGCAGCGTCCCACAGTTGAAGACAAAGTGGTGCAGTTGATGCTGATCTGAATGACTTCTCTCATGTCTTCAGACACTCTGCCTGCTACGAGCTTGGGAAAAACAGAAGTGGTGTAGCAAATGTATTGATGTGCTAATTACTGTGTGATGTCATCTGGCAACCTCTCACGGCGTTTTTGGGGGCAGCCAGTAGCTACTGCAAACAAAAGCCTGAGCCACGAGTGCCCTCTCGCAGCCGCAATGAATCGCTGGGGTGGCAGGAATACTGTGGACTTCCAGAAAGTCTTCTCATTCCAACACGTCACATACCGACGCTTTGTCAAGATGCTTGGCGTCTCTTTCTAACGCACCGGGTCGCCCAGCGCCTCACTGAGGGCGCAGTAAACACACGATTAGTGAATTCAAACAAAAGCGTGCCTCGGTCAACGTATCCCCGTACAGCGGACTCATCATTTTTCATGCATTTTCCTGTGAAAGTCCAGCAGCATGTGTCAAGTTCACTTTTCAAAATAAACTTCCATCTTCACAGGAAACAACTTCAGGTTCAGGCAACAAAACCACTGAGTTCGGTTGAAGAAGAAGATCATGTTTGGGCTTAAAATAACTACGTGAACTGTGAGTAAAACACAAAGACTTTGGGACACCGGCCTCCTGGTTGAAAGTGTTTATGTGACCCATTCACCTCCACCTCCATCCGGCCCTATGTGGCTGTTGTTGCCACAGCGTTTCCTCTGAAGCGTCTAATGACGACACCGTCAGCGTTGGAGATAGGAGTTGAAAGCCATGCGAGGCTCATGCGCCGACACAGCGTTGGTGTTTGAAGCCGTCGGAATAAAAACGTTCTCGTGCTGCTGCCCTTAAACACGTCTCAGTCACACAGAACACACATTGCTGACTTCTGCCTTTTGTTTGACTTTGCGGTGATATTAGACATTTTATGATAATTAATATGGCGTGAAAATCAACATAAAAATAATGAACGCAGAGAGGGTAACAGCAGTTCAGCCAGCAGGGAGCATGGTGCAGATTAATTTCACTTACTGATGATTCTGAATAATTTAGCATGAACCCATAAACCCCATTCATGTAGTTGATATAATGGACCGACCCTTACGTGTTAATCTAATCAGGATCCTTGGTGGTGGGGGGGGGGAGGCGTTGAACCCCCATGACATAGTAAAACACTATGATGTGATAATTCAACACTGTATGTGTGCATGTATTTGATTGGCCAATCCACAGTACTAATAGAACCCTTCCTCAACACCAACGCAATGATCTATTTGGAAAGAGTGAACCACGGTGGTTTCCAGCCCCAGTACTTGGTCTCGTGGTTAAAAAGCTGCAACGGCTGCGAGTCAAAGCGTTCAACTCTCACTGACTGATTTCACTAAAGTATGAGAGACGATATACTTTGATTTGCTGCGACACGACAAAACATGGTTCTATTTCATAGATGCGAGCAGCAACCACACCGATGCAGTGCAGCTATGCCAGCCAAAGCATGTCTTGAGGTGAAAGGTCAAGGGACCCCTGCGAATATACGGCCATGCCCGTTTTTCCCCCTCGTCAAAATGTTGTCGAACTTTGGAGCGTCAATGAGCTTTAAAAGCGAAACCGCCACAGCCTCTTAAAGACAATCATGCAGGTCTCACGGGTTCAATTAACAGTCGAAAACCGGCAAACTATAAGAATTCTCACAGTATTGTGTATGTATATGCAGACTGATTAAATACAGTGGACATTATGTACTTGATTATACGGTTTTGTATCTATAGCTACATTTTTAGCATCAAATACTCTGTCACAGTGTTTTGCTCTGATGTCACAGAACATCTGTGATGCAGCTGCTACTTGTGTATTGCTCGAGTACAGGTGCAATCATGCAGGTGTTGCCTGTCAGAGGATGTGTGTAGCTGCAGGTAAAGCTATGCATTCCAATCTCCTCAACCTGTAATCAAATGCACTGAGATAACTGCGGTGCTGAGGTCACAGCTGACTGCGAGTCATGTTCGTCTCATCCGTGGACACAGAGGCCTCTACTTTACTTTCCTCCGCCTCGACCTATAAACCGTGAAGTGAGTCGATCTGCTGGATTTCTCTGGTTTAGTCCACAGGGGGGGAAAACATCCTCGCACTCAATACTGAACTCCTGTTGAAGATGTGACCGAGCGGCAGGGTGACCAAAGGGTAACAGAGAACAGTGGAGAGCCAGAGGGTCACATGTCGGATCCCTGAGCCAGCGCGACTTTAACAAGCAGAGCTGTTTCAGTCAGACCTCAGGGCAAAACATTGGAGCTAATAGATATCACCGTCAAACCTCCCCAGTACATTGCTTATGATAATTAAGACTATTTCATCTTGTAATCCAAGTTTCTTGAAAGAGCATTTTGTACACATATCAGAGTCAAAGGCTTTTATGGAGGGAATTTTAGAGTTCTCTTTGCATCACTCCATAAATCCAAGAATACAGTAATAAAATGTTGTATAAATCAGGCTATGAATGATTTATGAACAAAGCCTTCAGTACAAACCATGACAATATAGAGAGGAATGAATCTGGAAGGTTTCGTGTATGTACGATCTGCTGAAATGGAGATTTCTGGCTCAGAGTCCGAGAAGAAACTCATTTAGAGAAAATGGCTTTAAAAGAGATGTTTTGTCGAATTTCGTACATTTTAAAGGGTAAAAATACAACAACTAATAGATCCCACTGTCAAACCTCCCCAGTGGATTACTTACATTCAGACATTTGCTGAAGTTTTACATTCACAAAAGGCAAATGAGGCATTATCTCATGGCAACCTTTGGTGAATTTGGGAGAAATCTACAGAAGCAAATAGTGAAATATACACCTCAATGTGTGTTCTGGATGTTTACTACACTATTCTGAAAGAAAACTTACGGTGCAAAGAATAATGAGCTTATTGGCAGGCGTGTCTCCGCTTTACTTTGTATGTTTGTCATCGTTTGTTCCCTGAAGCTGAGTGCTTCTCCTCCTGAAATAAAAAGTGAAACTGAACAATTCAATATCTTGGAACACGACAGCGAGTGAACCATCCATTCTGCACAAGTGCATCAGCTAAATGTGCGAGATGTAAAAAAAAAAAAAAAATGTAAAAGATAAAGTATTGATTTCAGTTTAGGGGAGCACAGCTGTTATCATCAGTGAGCGCTGAGGCAGTTGTTTTATCTGTGGAGATTTATCACAGAGAGAGAGAGAGAGAGAGAGAGAGAGAGAGAGAGAGAGAGAGAGAGAGAGAGAGAGAGAGAGAGAGAGAGAGAGAGAGAGAGAGAGAGAGAGAGAGAGAGAGAGAGAGCTGATCCTCGCTGGAATAAGTAAGTGAGATATATGTGAGATTTCAGTCGATGCCTTTACGCCTTAGAATGTGATCGATGGCGCAAAATGAAAACGGCAACTTATCAACAATTACCATTGAGGGGTTACTTGAGTTCTCGGTTGGGAAAGTAAAGACTTTCCAGCGTGGTGTTGAATAGTATTCTCCTGAAAACAAACTCTTCAAACATTTCATCTCATTCTTGGTGGTGGACGTGATTGCGGTCCGTTTTCGCTGCATTCTCACATTGTTAAAAATAAACAACCGTTATTGTCACTTCCAGCAGTGGACGGTCGTAATAACGCAGTTGAGCGCAGGTCGTGTCGTGTTGAAGCCAAAGCGCTGGGCCTGCGCTTTCAAAGACGGCCTCAATTTGGATCCTCGTCTCCATTATCGGCCCTGCACTTAAGAGTTGAATTAATGAGTCGAATCATCAGAATCTCAGCCTAACAAAGCAGATATAGATATAAAAGAAGGACGAGAGCAGGTTTGAAAGGACTAAACTGCACCGTGGGAGTTCCTGACGGAATGAGGTATGTGCACGGTCTGTTGGGCCGGTACCAGGAACGTTCATGTCCGTAATAGCTTTGTGTTCCACTGCACCGCTGCTTCATTGCTTCCAGGAATCAGGTCGTACATGGTTTTAAAAATGTAGGCGCTTAAGTCCTTACACAAACGAAACGTTACTGTGACAGCATATCACAGTCACAGCAGAAGTTAAGAATGTAATCGTCCTTTCTTTCAAAAAACAGCAGCTCGGTGTGGCCAAATGGAAATGGAGTCGGCGGCACTGGAGAGAGCTACAAGTGATTTGTAAGTCACAAAATCGCGCACGTATACGGTCAAAGTTGCACACATCCTGTTGTTCACGAGAGGGGAAGGAAGCCGGCGGATCCCCGCAAATGGGAAATGCAGAGGACAGAGATGAATTGATAGGAAAAGCAGGTCGAGGAAACAAACAGTAGAGCTCGGGGATGTGGAGCCGCGGTGGAAGGATGCTCACAATGGGGTTTGCAGCCAAGACAGGGAAACGTGTCGAGTCTCAGCTGCTTTTAACCCGTTTCACTTCACATGTTCTGTTCTTCTTTCCTCTGTCCCTGCTTGTTTTAAGTGACTTTATTCGGGAATTCAGTGAGAAGTCATCTGCTGATCCCATGCCACTCGATCTGATACCAGATGGAAATTAAAGATATATATCGATATATATCTATATATAAATCCCTTCACCTGCACGAGAAGGGGAGACACCTCAGATAAATAGGGTAACACAATGTAACTAATGGATGTCATCATGAAAGTTCCCCAGTTGATTGCTTTAAATATGCAAATAACGCATTATCTTATTACATATGTGCTATTTTGTGTATATTTCCAGAACAGAAATCGGAACATTGGGTAAAGCAGGTTTAAAATGCTTGTTTTGTGATGTTGACCTCAAAGCTTTTCACTGAGGAGTTGTTTTGTATATCTTTCTTTATTTCTCATACATCTGAAAAAAAACAGCCATGGATAAAATACACTGTCCATACTCTCACCATGTCTAAAATGTTGTCTAAAACAGGCTTTGAACGATGAACAGACTCTCTGTAACAACCTTCAGAATACAGATAGGAATGAAACTGAGAGTTTGTTGGATTGAAGGGCTGCATGAAAACCAATGTTTCTGCCCGGGGGTGTCTCCCCTTAAACCTTATAATATGCACCAGTTGTTATGAAGAAGCCCTTCAGTCGGCAGAAACGGTGCATTCAGACTGCTCAGGTTTATTTTAACCTTTTGTTTATTCAGGGAAGCTTGGCTGAGCATCGATGTTCCCCGTTTCTCTTTTTAAAGCTCATTCATTCATTCATTGGTGCCGGGCAGCTACACCGCAGTGCTTCAGTCAGCGGGATTCACCAGGATGCACCGCATTGTTCAGCTGCAACTCCCAGTCCAGCATGCTTGAGGAGTGTACATCATGGGAGATTTTTGATATCTTTTCCTCCTGCCCTCGTCCTCCCACTCAGCCCCAGCAGCTGTGAATGCGATGATCGGAGTGAATGACCCCACAGGACCCTGCACACACCCCCCCCCCCTACATTCAGATCCCCACCACGGCTGCCATGCCATGCCATAACACGAACAAACAGGAACGTGACCCCTTCCTTCACACTGTAACCCAGACTTGGAATCCAGTCCCCATTCCTCCCCCACTCCGAGGGGAATCCTCCAGCGGGTCAGCAGCATTCCACATCCTGTCCGTCTGACTCTCACGAGAGAAGAGGAGGCTGGTGGAGGACTAACCACATTAAAGCGATAAAAACGCCATGAACAGCCTGACACTGATATGATCATCCTGCAACACGTGAAGCAACGTCTGCACTGTTTAAGTTAGATAATAATCAATAAACATTTCAGCTTTCCCATCGCCTCACAGGATGTCAGGGTTCAGAGTGAACCGCAAGGAAGCGTTTCCAGAGCGAGGGGGGCCCGAGGGGGGCCCGAGGGGGGCCTCGGGCCCAGATTCATGAATTCATGAAAAGCTTGGTCAGCGACACGGCCAAACCACAGTGCTGCTAACAACGTGCAAAGACTGGAAAGCTGCCCAAAAGCTCAGGCAGGAGCAGAAGAAATGCTGTCACGGTCATGCATATTCAAATGATGTGTAAATCACATTATAATCTCTTATTAGCTGTTTGCAGTGGAAGCCCTCCAAAACCATTTGCCCGATTCATTTACACTTTGCAACACAAACTCCCCAAGTGCATTGCAATTAGATTACATTTGTAAAACGGCAGGAAGACGCATGTACGGACGGCGGGGCAGCTTTTAAAGCTGAAGCGATTTGCGGCCGTGTTTGGCGAGGAAGAAGACGGATAGCTGGCGGACCGCTTCCTCTCAGAGCTTCTTTTTGCTCCACAGCTTGATTCACTCTTTTTTTTTTGGTGAATCATAAAAACCCCCCTGTGGACTTAGCACAAGGAAATAGAAACGAGCAAACTTTTATTGATGATATTTTTGGCCTCTTTCTCTCGGTGAGGTCGGGTGATTTGTACATGCATCAGGTGCTTCAATGAGCCCTCCTTCCAGCGTTAATTATATCGAGTAATACCTCCTGTTTTATTCGGGGAGCTTGTTTGTCCTCCCACACTGTAGTCCAGATAGAGCCCTTGTATCTTACGAGTTTTGCCTGAGATAAGCTGTGCCTCCGTTGCATTGCACCAGCTTCATTTCAGCTGGTGCTGATGTTATGCCAGCGGAACCTGCCAACCTGGTAAATGGCAGCGTGATAAGGCCAACACGCTGCAACGTCCTGTTTCAGGTTCCACACCGCAAACGACCTGCTGGTAGAATTGACATCGTTTTATCCGTCCGTCATGATGAAATGCATTTGTGTGTTGCATCATTCCAGATGTTTGACAACGGCGCAGCTCGTCCAACTGTCCCGAGCGACTCAATGATGTCATACGGTCTTTTCCTTGAGCTCATAATTGATATTCTCAACAGGAAGACTTGTGCAGAGTGACAGCGCCAGTGGGGGAACCCCCGCCCTCACACGCATGCTGTCCAAACGCAGAGCAGTGGCCCTCTTCTGGTCACATGTGCATGAATCACACCACTGCAAACAGTGAGTGAGAGAGCTCAGCGGGGATAATGGAGCCGTATTTACACAAGCTGTGGGTTTTAATGCGAGGGTAATCTTGGGCGTCTGTGAGTCACTCTGTCCTTAAACATGCAGTCGCTGCAGCCACACGGGTAACTAGGCAATCATGTCGGTTTGTTGGAGTCCTGTGTGACTCACACCAGTCGGGCCCGGCCGAGTCCGAGTACATCTCGTGTTTGGAGGAAAGCAGTGTGGCATTCCAAAGTAATGGACTCTATATTGGGCTCTGGGGAGTGTGTGTGTGTATGTGGGCTGGTTTGTCAATTCAACCGCACGTGGGAGCATTTTGGCGTGCACGTCCGCGTGCACGTGTTTGGTCTCTCGCAAGAATGGTAACCATTTTGTGTTTGTTTGTGCCACCCTGGCTCACACTGACAATGAACACTGTGTTCACAGGCTCGTGTGTGTGTGGGTTGTTCTGCGTGTGTGTGTGTGTGTGTGTGTGTGTGTGGGTTGTTCTGCGTGTGTGTGTGTGTGTGTGTGTGTGTGTGGCCAGTTTGCGCCGGGGCAACCAGTATGGCAGCAGGGCGCTCCCCAGAGCCGCCCAGCCCAACAAACAAGCTCTGCTGTGTTACAGCTGCTGCAGGACGGTGCAGACAGGAACCTGATGAACCTTTATTCTCTGCACGCTGGGAGAAATGTGAATGGGATACGAAACAACAGCGATACTGCACTCAAATATAACTGCTGAGGTGCCCTTGAACGAAGCACTCACTCTGTACTCGGAGCCTGCAAAACCAGCTCACGCCAACACGGGGGCATGGATTCATGCTTACTGCCAGTTCAGGCCAAACACGTAAATAACACTCGTTAAAAAGGTGAGAGAGCATGTGTAAGGGGATTCATTGGCAGCAATGGAATATGATATTCATAACTATGTTTTTATCGGTTTATAATCACCTGAACCTAAGAATCGTAGTGTTTCTGTTCGCTTAGAAAAGCCACATTGCTGCTCTAAACAATATTTAGATATATTCTGAATACGAATTCTTATCCTGTTCTGAATTAATTTGTTTTAAAAAAAATTTTTAAAAGCAATTATTTAGTCACGTAAAAGAGCAGAGTATTGATGAGTGTTAATTAGCGCAGAGTTCCGAAAGATACCTGAAGGCCACCGTAGTTCTCCGACACGGGGGTGAGCTGGGGGGTATTTTATAGACCCTTTTACAATTGACGTCATCATAACTATGTGTCACACGTGTGAATATGTTGCCATGTCGGCAACAGAAGTAGCGTTTAGACCCAGCCATCCAGGCGAGTGCCCCCCCCCCCCCCCCCCTTTCTTTCCTCTGCACTCATTCAACTCACCTGCCTGCAGTCTACTCATCAGTCCCCTGCTTTCCCTGCTCTGGTTGTCAGCTCGTCTTTGTTCGTTCCCCTGTGCTTCATGTTCCGGCCTTGGTCCTCGTGTTGTCTCTCTACGTTCCACGGTTTGTGACTTTGCCTTTTTTCCGATTTTCGCTCTCTCCCGAGTTGGAGTTGTTTTGAGTTCCTGTCTTTGACTGCTTGGTGCCCATGAATAACCTTGCATTCTACCCAACCTCGTCTCCTGTGTCCGTGTCTGCGCTCGAGTCTCTGATCTGCCCCTCGGACGAGACAGCGAGTTAGCCAGCTTTAAACATTTAATCCGTGAACGGCATCAAAATGTCTGGCTGTTTAGTGTTCGGTTGTCAGAATCGATATTTCAACAGCGGACTCGAGTTCTACAGAATCACGAACATTGTGTCAGCCCTGCGATAGTCTGGCCACCTGTCCTTCGCCCGATGTCAGCTGAACAGGATGAACAGTTAAAGATAACGGACGGATGACGAGCAGACTTTTCTTGCATGCTGAGCAAAGCTTCCCTGGATGAAGGAGGTGTGGCAATCTAAGGTGAAACTGCCAATGAGCAACATTTAAGGTGTTCAAAGTTAGATACATAAATCATTTTTTTCATTACTGTTCATCCAGATGAGTTCACAAAGATGACGCCAAGCTATCAACACCACCCACTGCTTTTTACCTCCTTTATGCATGCACATCATTTAGTTCAAGGTAAAACCGCCGCGGGGTTTCCATTTGCTGCAAGTAACGAGAATTAAACATTTATGGCCCCTTCAATGCACATCAATAAGTGTTAATTAGTATCGAGTAACATTTACCTTGTTAAATCACTGCAAAAGGCACCCGCCCACGGTGGACCGTTCCATTTTCTGACTCCCGTGGTCGTGTCACGCAGCGTTACCCACGATGCAGCGTGATGACAGTGCCAAAGGCTTACCGGGGCAGTCTGTCACTTCGTCCCAAATGCCGTGGCTCGTCCACACCAAAGCCCCCGCTCGTGTTGACTCTCGCATATTCAACAGTGTCAAACGCTCGAGATGACACATTTCAACACCTACTGCGCTCCTCGCACTTTTCACTATCTTTTAGATCTGGAGGACGAAGCGTTTGTTGTCTTTTCAACCTTTACATAACCAACAGTCATGTGGAGTGTGACAGGTGCGCTTGTTCGGACAGAGACCCACATGAGATCTGCAGGTTAACGAGCAAAACAATACTCTAAATGCACGATATCAGGCAGCTAGGTCTGTGCTTGGGTAAATGTCAGCTAAAAACAAAGTGCAGCCAGCTCCTCATGGAGTCCGCCTCAGGTTCCTTCATAATCAGTTTAACAGTCACAAACAGAGGCCAGCGCTCGTCCGCATTAAACAATTTTGCAGCGAACACACACACTTTCAATAAACGAGTGCGAGTGTGTGTGTGCGGCATGTGGTGGATGGACGGTGCCAGGCTGGATCGGCACAGGACGGAGTGACACCGGTGGCGGGCTAATGACACGCGCCTCAAGCTGTTCTCACACCTGCCATAGATCCACCTCATTCACTTGACATTTACATCGAGGAGAGGGGCCATCTCACACACACACACACGCACACACACACACACACACACACACACACACACACGCAAATACAGCAACACAAGACACACAAGCTGATGGAAAGTCTTGAACGCTCGCACGTAAAACAAACAAACGGGCCATTATCCTTGAGAGGCCAATTAGGTTCGGCGCACATGATTGGATGACATGATCGGGCAAAGAGAGGCAACATTTTAAACCCTTATCTTTTGTTAACACGCTGTAATCGTACCAAGATTTCCCTGAAAGCCAATTTAGGTTCAATCTAATGTTTGATGGAAAGTCTTACCATCCATGTTGGTGCATAAAACAGCATTCTACCCCTCCAATTAGTCATCTGAGCCCTCAAATTACAAATCATTTCCCCAAATTACTACTTTGCGCGCTCGGGGTACACACACCATCTCACTTGAGTAATTTGTGCTATGGAGCTACAGAATTTGTTCCCCCAAACGACGATATTAGACATTCTCCAGTGGGGCCGTATTGCTGCCCTCCCGTGTGGTGTGATGGAAGTATTTTATCTCTCATATTGTGAGGATTATAACTCATTCCCCATCATTGTGGATTCATGTTTTTCAGGCTTGATGTTCTGAGTTGCAGGGTCATGTATGAGCAGTAGTTACGGGATGCTTGACATATAACCTATTCTCACCAAAAGTGCAGCTTTCTTTTAATTGAGAATGTTAAAACACCATAACCTTGTTATGCACGTATGTAGAAATATGAAACGTATTTTTGGTTCAGACACGAGATTCAACATTTCCGAAGTTTCCCTTTTTTCTTTTGGAAAGTCTGACTCATGGGCAGAGTTCTGATCTTGTTTGCATCACAGGCTGATTGAGTTTGCAAAAAGCAGTGCGCTGCAGTTTACAGACTTCCCCTTTACAGGATTTCTATTTAATCACGTTCTCTAATGTTAGACACAACACAGCTCTGCCTACTCGCTACAAATGCATTGGAAGTGTATTATAAGCCAAAACATTTTTGCTGAAATGAAACGTAATTTAACTCTTGGTTTGCTCATGATGGCCGTGTGCTTTGCAGCTTCCTGAATTGTTCATCTGAAAACCATACTCACCAGTCTGTGGTTTGTTTTACTGGAAACAGAGAGAGAGAGCTTTGTTGTTCTTAGAAATCTGACTAAGAGAGCAGAACACGAGCTCAGACACCAAAGTTACAATGGAAATCACATGAATAGGTTCGGGCTCTTTCACACTGTAGTTCACCACATCAGCACCGAGGAGCCAGGAGTCCAACAGCGGATGAGCTTAAACACGCAACACGGACCTAATGGAGAACTTTTAAATTGCATCCGAGCGTGGAGTTTGCTGCTGGTGCGGCTCAGAGTCGTATACACAGAGCGCACCGAGGTGTTTTACTACAGTTTGTGGGAGCTGGAAGCGCTGGGATCCATCACGCATCTGCTGGTCTCCTGCTTGAGCGCCGGTTAATCTGTTCCATGAGAAAATTCTCTGTCGTCGTAGTAGCGAGGCAAGCCGAGCCAAGTTTTGGCAGAGTTTCTTGAGGACAACGTTACATAACACTCCTTTCTCTCTCTCTCCCTCCCTCTGTTCCTTTTAGTCTGTTTCTCTCTCTCTCTGGTTTTTGGCAATTTTTCTCCGTCTTACAATGTCTGTGCTCTCTTCTTTCTGTCTTTTTTTTCCTTTTCCTTCTTTTTTTTTGTCTCATCTTCGTTTGATTTTCTGCTGTTCTTTTCTTTCTGCTCTTTCGATCATGCTGAACTCTTGAGACTAAACCAAAGGTTGTAACACACACATTCCTCTGGAGTCTTACTCCGGCAGTGCACAGCGCTGTGTTACATAACAGGAGACGACTCATTCATTCACTCACTCACTCGTACAACATGTATTTTTAATTTGTTCCCCTACTTCTTATTATAGGTGTGTGTCCTGATATGCTCCGACAGCCTCAATGACACAAGCTGGTTTACCTCACTCTGAGGGCGAAGCACTGCAGAATGATTAATGTGCTTTTGCAGAGAGAGAGAGAGAGAGAGAGAGAGAGAGAGAGAGAGAGAGAGAGAGAGAGAGAGAGAGAGAGAGAGAGAGAGAGAGAGAGAGAGAGAGAGAGAGGAGAGAGAGAGAGAGAGAGAGAGAGAGAGATATCTCTGTTAGTTTGCTTCTGGGCTGTTGAGACCTGTAAAATCGTTGCTGTGTTATGAGTCCACATAAGTTGCCAGGATTATCAATTAAGTTTCCATTCCAGCCTTCATGCAACTATTCCATTTCATGGTGATGTTCAGTATATCTCCAGAAAACCACAAGAACAACATGTTTCAAACCAGCCTGTTTATTATACTTGTGCTAGTTATTTGTACGCAAACAAGTTCTGTGTGGGTGCAACAAACCGATGTTTACCTCATTATCTGCAACACATCCCTTCACTCACAACGCCGTAATAACCCCGCAGTGCTGTGGAAGAACACTCAGCTTGGTTATTTCTCTTTGGAGTAACTTAAGAGTAAGGATTACTACGTGAGCAATTTCACAAGTTTAGAAAATGTCAGCAGGAGTGTGATGAAGAGAGGCAACTGTAGCTTCATCGTTATTGTTCTTATCAGATATTGAAAGTGACAGATGAAGGGTGGTGTTTAAGAAAGCCGCCAAGTTGACTAATTGCCCAAAAAACAACCACGTTTAGTATAGGATTTGGCATCGTTAAACTGTCATTTTCTGATTCTGGCACACATGCAAACACCACATTACACACACTGTCGCAACCTCCCACAATAAAAAAAGAGGCATTATTGGCACGAGAGGCTAATTCCTCCATCATCAAAGAAAACTCCCTGCCTTCCACTGATACATCTACATGTCATCGCTGAGGAAGGCGGGCCTTCACTGGGATCGAAGTGAAGCGACGGTCCCGCTGTGATGCATCCGTTGGTGAGGGGTGAGGGGGTTTGCATGGACAGCCCCTCGCTGTGAGGTCCATCTGTGTGGGAGATGCTGCGGCGCTCGGCCCGTCCGCCTGTGGAGGAGATGGATCTCTCACAGGTGCCTCTGCCAGCATGGACCAATTACGAATCAGATGCACTGATAACACACACACACACACACACACACACACGGATAAAAAAAAGAAAAGAAAAGTCCATCCATTAACAACAAGTGGAGAACAATGTGCATTATGTTATTTGTCAAAAATTATATATTTTTTTCTGTGAAATATTCTTTAATAAAATAAAACCAAAATTCAATATATTTTGATTTAATGGAAATAGACCCTCAGGGCACTAATCATCTCATCATGAACCGTTTAATTTCATAACGTGAATGCAATTCATGGTAAATAAAGAAATGAAATGAGGGTCCCCCCCCATTTAATTAATATGTGAAGGTTTGAAGGAGCCTAAACACGCTCGCATGCACAGAAATACACTTGAGGTAAGTACCGGGTCAACCAAGAGTGGATATTCAGACTCTGTTGCTGTACTTACGCTGACATGCTGTTAAAGCGGCTACCGTCAATCTTTCTATAATAAGAACCTGACGTGTGACGACATGACATGTGACGCTCGTAGCGACGAACCTTCAGAGAACCGTCGCCCGAATGAGGAGCTCCCCTGGGTTTCACTGAGCCTTCAGCTTGTTGCTGAACACAACGGTATGTTGCTGAAGCAAGGACAACCTAAAGCCATTGTTAAGCCTGGGTGGAGTTTACCACCTGAAGTTAAGCAAACACTGTTCTCAGGAGTAGCAGAAACGGTCTACCAGCCCAGTGCAGAGGCATGCACATCCAGACACCTGTGCAACTGAGCGGTGACAGGCGTGTGTATCCAGGGCAAATAAACAAGGCTTTTCTACTGCGAGACAATGAAGAATACAACGCCGGTGACTCACTCCTGCAGTGTTGCCTAACACCCACGGTCGGTTACTTAATCTCATGCCAAGAGTCGTGGCATGAAGTCAAATTCATCTCACAGTTCAAAATGAGCAGAGGCCTATGAATAGTTCCCCATTGTGGCCAAAAGCCTGGCTCGTTATACAGCATTGTATTTGCTCGCACTCACAACTTTCCCATGGATATAGAAACTTTTGAGGAAACATTTCATCAGTGTTTCAGTGACGTGGTGGTTCATGTGCTGATGGGATCATAGCAGGCACCAACCTTCGGTTCAGAGAGGTGAAGCCAACTCGAGAACTTGATCTGCATCAGAAAGCTGCAAATTTAAAAAAAAAAAAATAGGGAAAATCCACTGTGAAATGTACGTCACATATTCCGCTGTGATAAGACACTTCTGTGAAATGACACCAACGACAGACGGTGATGTCATTGTGAGACACACGTTGGAGCTGCTCCGTAGACGGTGAATAATGGAACGACGGTGTGACAGAACCCAGCGGGATTTTAATGAGATATCGGCACATTTTCTCATTCACAGCTGTACGCTCCATGTTCAAACAGGACTCGTTTGCATTAACGTCAGACAGTCAGTCATTCATGTGTGAAAGCAACCATTCATCTGATCGCATCTTCAATTTAACTCTGCTTTAGAAACAGCTGTTTGTGCACATATTGAAGTTTAATCTTGAGATTCACTGGGGAAAAGAGCTCAACGTACGTATGTTTTACTTTTTTCTTGTTTTGCTGATTTGAAGTCTTTGCTGCTGCGCATTGTTCTGAGCAGAGACCTTCTGTCGATGAAATAAGCGAGGATTTCAAATCTTTTGGATTTTCTAATGACGCAGTTTTGCATCTTTTTCTCTGTTGTGAAAGAAAGTTTTTCCAAAGCTCAGGATTTGTCCCGCAAACAAATCTGTCTAATCACAATCACATTGCACTACGTATGCTGCAGAGTAAAGCCCTCGTGTGTTCCAGCACATGACAGTGAAGAGCAAACCAACACCAGCCCAGAAAGGCCGTTTACGAGAACTGGAGTGATTACTTCATGGCTGTCTGGAATACAGCCACACTAAAGTGTTACAGATTTATTTTTCCCATGGCTTGATTCCAGCTTCTTAGCGGTTATTAGCGGTGGCGTAATGTGGGCCTGTCTGCCTGTGCCTGCTTGTCCCTGAGAAACTGAAGATGAGGTGTTGCTGTGAGAAAGAGAGAAAAAAGAAAAGGAAAGGACAGTGCAGTGCAGTGCAGGAGCCGACATGTCGCTGCTCCTCTGACATGCATGAGATTTGCCCCTTTCATTGTTTGTCTGATTCTGCACTCGGCCTCTGATGAACTCGCTTATTCTCTTTGCAGTCTGAATAATTCCTGCAGCAGATCGTCTGCACAGACACGGTGACACACTGACAAGGACAGCAGTGAAACGCATGCAGCACATTTATACGGTGCTTTACATGCATCTCGTGTTCCGGCTTTCATTGATCAATTTACATGAATTAATGAATGTACGATATTTTATATTGAGCATATTGAACAATACAGTTCAGACCTGATGAGCCTGTTATGCAATTGAAGGCATCCACAATAAATCATACTTCCTCTCCATCTCCACAAAACGCGACGCGTGATTGACAAGTTAATGACGGGGCGTGTGGGGTCTGCATCAGACAAACCAGGTCATTTGGATTTTATGAAACAAATCAACTTGTCGCCTCGGGGGTGGGGGTTGCCTCGACTCTGATAGTGCGACCCGGTTCTCCTGTGCCGACATGCCAGGCGAGCTAATTCATGTACAGAGCGCTGCAGGCTGCTCCACTGGTGCTGTCAGCCTTTCTCACCGTCCCGCAGCCATCCTCCACCCCCCCCCCCCCCCCCTCCCCCTCCTCCCCCTCCCTCCCTGCACATGGATGCACGTAGTCATACTTGCATGGGAGATGATGTATGTTCATGCATGTACGTTCCACTCTGTGCTTCAGATCTTCACGTCCTCCTGCAGGAACTATTGTTTTGCGGAGATGCCGAGTTTGGCAAAAGGGAAACGCCGCTCTGCACGAGAGACCATGTTGATTGTGACTAATGCTGCGTCAAGAGGTCTGTTATTTTGCATCTCTTTTCCAGATGTTGGTTATGACATCAACCTCAGATACAGCAGCTTCCTTCCTGATTACAGCAATGAAACGTGATTCAACTATAGGGTGCATTGTCAGTCACGGCTCCATACATAGCTGCTAACCTTAATATAATTCCAGCAGTCTGGATATCATTGCAATTCAGTGTCTTCTGATGGTCTAAATTGTGTAACAAAGGCTTTTTCCATCCTAACCACAGTTATAATCTGGGAAACAACATGATTCAATATGATTTATGGGCAAAGACATTTAAAAAAGTCAGAATATTTGACTACTTGGTAAAAGTGAAACCTTGGTAAACCTGTTTGTAATCCCACACCTTTCAACGTCTACTCACAACACATCAATTACAAGACTAGGAAGGAATTTAATAAAATATGAAAGGGGGTCAGAGGTTCAGCTTTCTGGTTCAAGTGCATCCTACATGCCCTGGTTTGGCTGCTGGACAGCTTAGATTAATATACTGCAGATATAGTGGCACAGATTCACAAACTGGGTCAGAACAACTCTCGCTGAATACAAACACTTCAGGACTATGGAGTCACCCCAGAGCTTTTCATCCCAAACATATGACGTATGGGATTTGAAAATAGGTGACGTGACATCAACTCTGACAAGATGATGTAAAGCACATAATCAGTGTTCGTAGTACGGTGGCTGACAAGTGTCAAACAAATGCAAAAGCCGGAAGTGAGCGACCACGGATGTTGACGAGATACCTGCACAGAACCGATCACCATCAATTGCCACACGATGCATAGAGAAAGCTAGAAAGAAGAAGTTATAAATGACATTTTTTACATCTTTATTAAGTGAGACGGGGTATGACATGCAACAAAAAGGTCCCGAGCTGGACACAAACGTTGCTGCTCATTTTTAATAACCTATTGAAGAAAATGAAAATGTTTTTCCCAGCAATAAACACAGGTCTGAGATACCTCCTGCTGATCTAGTCATTATGGACAACTAGGAAGACGAAACTCATCTAAACAGACAATGCAACGTCATTCCTTCAGAGTCATTTTTTCGTGTAAAGGAAAAGTCCAATATTCCCTCTCTTTCTTACTCAGGTACCCGCCACTTAGTCAACCTTTGGAGATGCTCATCTCACCAGCGTTGTTTAGTTCTCCGCTGTGTGCTGCAGCGCACACAGCAAAACACCGACCTGTCCGAGCTCGTTTGTGAACATCATCCATAGTGATGCAAGACTTTCCACATGACTGAGGATGACGGTTCAGATTGAGTTTACACAGTAACATTCAGACATGGTCATACACCGCAGACTGATGACGTCACCAGTCAACAAAGTGACACCTCAGTGGTCTGGTTTGTGAGATCTTAAATGAAAACTGCATTTGTCTATTTAGAAAAAGAGCCTCAACCTTCTTTTTTGGGGGATTATGATGATCCATAAAGCATGTTTTTTATTGTCATTGTGGGTATTCTGGTGATGCAATAGGCGGCAGGACCAAAGCATGTGATGCAGAATGTTGAACAGTTTCATATTACAAGTTCTCTTGAAAGTACACACAAAATAAAACGAGATAAAAAGGAAATAACTGCAGAATTCATATTTCTGTGCACTCAAGATTAACAACAAGATTCATTCATTTTTAAGCTGAATTGATTTCTTGAGCCTGCGAACCTCCTCTTTGGATTTGGATCAAGCCTCCATCCCTGTTTTATAGTTCGAGCTATGAAAAGATCATCTCTGTTGCAGACATCGCAGATCTGGATCAACCCCAACATCTAATCAATCCTCCTCAGACACAAACTCATGGGAATCATAACAGCTGCTGTACAACACATTTCAATAAGGTGGCGGCTACCAGTGGCTGCCGAGAGCAACTTGAATAGTCCGGCTATAACGGACTTACATCTGTCACGTGAAGTGAGAATCATGCAGGGAGGCGCCCCTGATGTCATCCCTGAGCAGACTACACCCCTGAGCCTCCCATATGGATTACTAGAATATCGGTTTGTCCACAAAGACTTATGAATTCCTATTGTTGGGATAAACACCAATGTCTTTGTAGATTATTTCATTCATTCATGTAGCACAACGTCACCAAGTGGCAATGCATTTCCACAGCATGTTGACATCTTTTCCGCCTTATTAAAGTGGGAAAAGCCCACAGTCTTCCTTTTTATATATTTAGGTGCAGCGCCTGTTCAGAGCATGTGACCGATTGCTTGTTCCCTGGAAGTGTTGCTTGCAGCGTTGTCAAGAGGGGCTCATTGCTAGCGGACACCAAGGCAGTGAAGAAGTGTTTGGTTGTAACATTAGTGTATCTCGTATACCAGAAGCAAAAATGAACTGCAGTCAATGAGCCGAGGCTCGTAAAGGCTCTGCTGCGGACAAGATGTTTGACTCAGTCCGCAGAGCCCAAAAGGGAAGCCCTAGATGCTGCACAGACCACCTGTATCCAAAGTTTATCAATATTTAACATGTCGCATATCTTTGAGTCCGCAGCTATACACCTGCCAAGTGTTACGTAGATCAGACGGAGAGTTCTCGTGATATGCTAATGACAAACAGTGAGACTGAGACTTCTTGATTCATTGAAAGCTGATGCTGCTACAGTGGTGAAATGGCCAAATGTGCCACATGTCCACCAAATGTTGTTGCAAAGCACAACGCGTTCAGGAGATATGGTATTCTTTTTTTGTTTTTGTCACTTTTAGCAAAGTCGGGGGCCAGCTATAGCAAAACTGTTTTGAACATTAACAAAAACAATTGCTTAAACAGTTTGGAGAAGTAAAAAAACAACCAGATCTTGACGTAAGGGGTGTGGCTTATATGAATAGATTCCTCTAGAGTCTATACCTCAGAATCCAGGAAAGTTTGTTTCTGGGCGTTATGGTTCAAACATTACAGACTAAAACGTAAAGTTTGTTATAGCGCCACCATGTGACCAAATCTGACACAGGACTCCATTGGGTCCCCAGTAATACTTCTGCCACGTGTGAAGATGGGATCAACGGTGGTTGAGAAATGCGAATGACATGCACACGGACAGACAGAGTCCTTGCTCTTTATTTAGATATATTTTATCCGACCTGAGGAAAAACCTCTGGAAGTTTAACCAGAGAGATTTCAATTCAATGAATGCCACCCTGAATGTACATTACATTTAATTCATTACCAGTTGCACACGTTGCTCTGTCTGTGGATTTAAGAGAACTTTCATAGCTGCATTAATGTCATTTATTCCCAGTGTTGCCCTGGATGGTAACACCATTCCTAATCCCACCTACTTAAACTCTGATTGGGTTGTTTTTCCATCTGGCCGTCAGGGAGAAAATTATCACGAGGCATATTTGAATCAGTCCAAAAAATCAGGGATGTGGGCAGAGACTTGGACTTCTACCACCAGACTGGCCACGCTGGGGAGATTTCAAATACATTCCCAACTTTGGAGTACCACTAATGGTAGTATCACAAAAAACCAGTGTGGTAAACATACCGGGTTTCCCCAGAATGGTCTTATCTTTCTACAAAAACATACTTTTGTAGATTTTAGAATTTGGTAGAAGATGTAGGCACATAGAAGTTTAGACCGAGCAGTTTTTAAATGAAATGAGGCTTTAAAGATCTGAAAGCAAAAAAACAAGAAAAAGGTGATCGTGTACCCAAGTAGTTGATATTCAGCCTCCATAAACATCCTCCTCGATCAGTGCAGTGCTCTTTCTGTATTTATGACCACTTGTTATGAGAACTAACATCTCTTCGTGGCCGTGTGTGTGGACACGAGCTGTTTACGGGTTTTCCGTTAGGATGCACAGCAGAACTGCTTTCAATTGATTTCTGGCTCAGGATTGAACGATGTACAAATATCGCCCCGGGTGCATCACTCCTCTTTTGGTCACATCCAATATCTGCAATTACTTGGACTGACTTTCATGGCAGCGAGCTAACTTCCAAAGAAGGGATACATCACTGCGGTGAAAATGTTGGTGCTTGTGACGGCCCTCCCACAACAACAACAACAACAACAAGAACATCACTTCTGGTGATCAGTTCAATCTCTGGAACAGCAGCAAGAAAAACAGAGCTCTAAATAAATAACCTATTTCTTAGGATCCTCTGTGAATACCTCACATGATCCGAGTCAGATTTGATCAAGAACCCAACATTCCCCCCCCCCCCCCTGCGGGTGCCAAAACAACAAGTTCAAACACATCTCACTGCAGCCGTAATGGGACGCAATTGTCCTGCGCGTTGTTTTTCCCATGATGCCGCAGCAACCATACTGTAATTAACTTGTGAGAGCGCCGCGCTCACATGCGGTAAGAGCACCCTTGTGTTTTGTAATTTCCTGGCACCTCGCAGGAGAGCGAACGCAACCTGGACGGGATTTCACTCAAATGGCCACATGCAGGAGCTTCCTCTTGGCAACAACAGGATGATGCAGCATGCTGTCACATCTTTGCTTCAAATTACTGTCACTGGGTAGCAATTCGATTTATCCTTCATATGCCAGGACCAAAAGTGACATTCACAATGCACCAGAACATATGAAAAGGGGAACTAAAAGCACACTGAGCAGATAAAGGATTTATTCATAAATCAGGTATTTTACAGTTGCAGCTTAATTTAGCACACAGAAAGCATACGTATTGTCTTATCCTGATACAAAAGGCTAATAATAAGCTTCACAACTAAACATTTTGGGTTTTTCCCTCCTGTACGTACATGCAAACATTTCTCCCATCATGCCCCTTGGTTCTGTCTGTCATGTTATCCTATACTCAGTATCACTGTCATGTAGTCCCGAGGGCATTTCTGGCTTCCTACGTAGATGCTGGGAACTCTGCCCCCCCCCTTCCACAGCTCATTAATGAATGATCTCTCATGCAGGTTCATCCCAGGACTTATCTTCCCATGAGATGACATATAAGAGACTTTATTGTTATCCTTCTATTTACAGAGCAGTACATGAACAACGTTGTGTCTCCATGGTCCCCGGCGGAAAACAAACTGGAATGAAACAACAAGATACAAAAACAGGTTCAGAACAAGGTACAACGCAAGGTACAAAACATAAAAACAAATAAGTAAACATGCAGTGCAATGATATTAATAAAACAAAAACAAAATAGTGTTAATAAATGTAAAAGTAGTGCAATTAGCAGCAGTAAAAGCAGGTTTTGGGTCCCCGAGTGTATTTTTGTGCATGTGTAGAAAGAGGAAGAACAAGTGCAGCGTTTGTGGGTTGCAGTTTTATTGAGACAAACATTTATCAGAATTGGTTTTAAAAATTGGTGTGGGGAGCCTCAAAATGGTTAAGAACCAGTTTTACAGGAGAAAGTAGAAAAACATGTCACAACCCTTTCTGTAAGGATGTTTTGAAGCTGATGCAGCCAGCAAGTCATGCCTAACTTTAATCAGAAACATCTTCTTGAAAAGTGCTAAGACACACTGGAAGAAGTGAGCTCAGGACTGGCGGGGTATCAATAAGAAACAGGTTCTCGTTGCATAAAGAGAAAGAAAAACTGCAGCAAGCAATTTGCTTGTAAAACGTTAACATATTTGTTCAAGTTTCAGATGCACAAAAAAAAAGGAAAACATGATAAATCCATGTGTTTTGTATGCACATATCTAAAGTCGGAAAACAAAGGTACCTCAGCACTCTAGTGGACTTGTGTTAACTGAAACCTGCTCAAACATCTCTGCCTCTCATAAGCCTTCTTATGAGAGCATTGCCTTGTCGGTCCTCTACTACCCAACCCTTGCAACTCAAAAGACCTTGCAATGTTCAATGAAAATGCAAAGGACTGTGTAAAGAAATGGGAAACTGTCATATAACCATCATGCTTCAGTGAAACGAAAAGAAGAATAAGCCTTCTTCATTGTGCTCCAGCATCTCCACTCCAGGAGCCTTCACCCATGTGTTGAACTCCACCCACCGGCTCACAGCTGCAGCCCCTTAGTCGTTAGGTCATCCAAATCATCTGCAGCTCTTTGGACTCACAACTCCTCCCCATTCACATTCAATGCAAGCGAAGCTAAATAAAATCAAGCAAGTCTCAAAGAATCGGGTGATCTAGAGCCTGTTGAGTGAGAATACTGGGTCTAGAGAGGTGATCTAGAGCCTGTTGAGGGAGAATACTGGATCTAGAGAGGTGATCTAGAGCCTGTTGAGGGAGAATACTGGATCTAGAGAGGTGATCTAGAGACTGTTGATGGAGAATACTGGGTCTAGAGAGGTGATCTAGAGCCTGTTGAGGGAGAATACTGGGTCTAGAGAGGTGATCTAGAGCCTGTTGATGGAGAATACTGGGTCTAGAGACGTGATCTAGATCCTGTTGATGGAGAATACTGGATCTAGAGAGGTGATCTAGAGACTGTTGAGGGAGAATACTGGATCTAGAGAGGTGATCTAGAGCCTGTTGAGGGAGAATACTGGGTCTAGAGAGGTGATCTAGAGCCTGTTGAGGGAGAATACTGGGTCTAGAGAGGTGATCTAGAGCCTGTTGAGTGAGAATACTGGGTCTAGAGTATGTTGAGGGAGAATACTGGGTCTAGAGAGGTGATCTAGAGAGGTGGGAAGAGTTGTGTCTTCCATAAAGTCAGGGTGATGCAGGGAGGTTAAGTTGATGTCATCCTCCAGCCGACTACACCCACATTCCTCCTGGATGGATTAATAAAATGTGTATTCCAATAAATACCCATGAAGCAATATGTTGGGAGGCAGAGAGCCGATCTGATTTACTGAGCCGTAAACGCACCCTAAACATCCCACCAGAGCATCGAGTCAGGTGCCTCTGATTTAGACAATCGGTGGAATCTGCAGCGGCTCACTGCAACACAGTTATCCTCTAAGTTTCAGATATTAAATGACATCACTGCGTTTTTTGTGTCTCGTCTTCTCCTTTTCCTGGAATCACGAGCTTCTTCTTCAGTTCCACTGGATGACGCACAATCACAAATGGAACAATTTAACTGTCTGCTGCTTTTAAAAGAGATTTAATGAGCCGTTACATTTGACCTTTGATTCCGTCTTATTCCTGAGTATCATCCATCCCTACGATGTGCAATTATTTAGTCGCTGGTTGAAAAAAGGTAACATTTTAAAACTTGCAAGTCTACAAGCTGTAAGAAATTGTCTTATGTGAAGGATGTTCACAGGCATTTCTCCTGTTTTTTTGCCAGCTAGAAAGCATCTAAACTCACTGAATTGAGTTAAAAAGATGGGAGATGGTTGAATTCTGGTTTTAGCCACAATGCTTGTCTCTTCCTCGTGTGCTAGTGACCCGAGTTTGTGCATTCGTTTGCATTTCCACTCCAGTTCCAGGGAGTAAGGAGAACGTCTTGACTCCATGCTTTTTTTTTAAAGTTGGTTGCAACAGCGCTTGGCAATTGCTTCCTTCCTGTTTCTTGCTTCTCCTGCTTCTCTCACTCGGCTCCCGTCAGACAGCAGCCGGAGAAAGTGCTCTGCTCTTTGGATCTTATTAATGCTGCACGTCAGTAAACACACACATAATGGATTCCTTTGTTTTATTTCCTGTCTCAAATACATGTTTAAAACAGTTTTGGGCTGTTTTGCTTTACAAATATTAATGCATGAAAAACAAAACTCCAAATACAACAAACAAAGAATGGACACACCTTCAAAGGGTCTGATGAAAGGGTCTCCTTTACAACGTGATTAAGTGTGTAGTTGCACTGTGGAGCAGATTAAAGTAAAGAAACAAAAGTATTTAATTAGATGCGAAGATGTGCTGCGAATATAATGCTTTGTGTTCTCTGCTAGTTACGAGGTGAGACTTTGGGGATTTTCATCTCATCTTTCATCTCTTTATTGTTTTGTTGTCTTTCTATTTTGTTTATCTGCGTAGCTTATTATTGTGCCAGTGACTGCACTCAACTAATGTCTCCTTGATTTCCACACTCACTTGCATAGAGGTGACATGATTATAAATGTTTCTCAGTCTTTTCAGTGATCCTAAAGCAGCTTCTGTCTCCGGTTGTCTCGCAGGCTTTTTAGATGCTTTGCCTCAAACTTGGCCGTAAACGAGATTGTGCCAACATTTTTGAAAATACACATTCACCCATTTTGTAGTTTGTGTTTCATCGTCTCTCCTTTATATCTCTACCATGCCTCTCTCTCTCTCTGATCTATGCTCAGTCCTGATTTACTGAGGTATAGGAAGTGCATAAAGCCCTGTGAGATTAGTGATGCTATCAGACTCTTCTGCATCGCTTCAAGGGAGAAATCCCTCCTCGGATTGAGCGGAGGATGGAGTCTTAGAAAGAGGACCCTCTTCAATGTTCAGTGCGACAACACAGCGGGGCCACAAAGACGAGGAGCTTTTTGATGTGAGGAATGAAACACAGAGAAATGTCAGGTGATGAACTGCTTTTTACATCACATTGAATTTTCCTCTCTTTTTTATTCATCCAAAATATTTCATCTTCTAAAGAATAAATAAGTGATTTCTCAGCACTAGCTCTTTATACTACTTTTTTAAATGATTTATTCCTGCAATATTCACATGGAAACCTCCGTGCGGTAGAAAGCTGTTTATGAGAGAATGTGTATAAAAGGGTGCATCCATTAATGTTTCACTAAATGTAAATATATATCTTCAATGAGGAGCTGGATGAAGTTCAGACACAATGTACTTGTGACGCTGTAAGACACGGGAAAGGAAATTATTTGCATTCCTTAATTAAAGCTACCGAAGGGGAAATATAAGAGAAAATGTCTCCATAAAGTGCCTTCTTTCACACGAGCGCAAATAAAAATATCCAAAATATACATTTAGGTGTTTATTGTACTTTGTTTACTGTAGATTTTGCCTAAATTCACCAAAAGTTACCATTAGACAATGCTTAGTTTGCGAATCTAAACATTCAATATCAGAAAACTTGTAATATAAAG
The DNA here is from genome assembly GCA_028022725.1 of Lycodopsis pacificus. Taxonomy (NCBI): domain Eukaryota; kingdom Metazoa; phylum Chordata; class Actinopteri; order Perciformes; family Zoarcidae; genus Lycodopsis; species Lycodopsis pacificus. The sequence goes on along the minus strand of CM051700.1, from coordinate 24,473,534 downwards.
AATCTCAATGTAATTAATCAACTGGGGAAGTGTCATGGTGACAACTATACGTTTGTTTTTATACCCTGTTTACCGTCAGTGTCTTGCCTTGTGGGGTGTAATCCGAGAACGAGCACTCTTAAATGCTGCTGAATGGGTTTCGGCATAACTTCATACGTGTGATCCGACCTCAAACACAGACCTTGGTGCATAACTCAATATTTTGATCCATGCGAGCCTCATGTTCACTTCATTAATGGTCGGCGGGCTACGAACGGGCCAACCGACAGCAGCGTTTCAAAGGTACGCACATGTTGCCACGTACCAATCTCAGGCCCCCTGATATGTTTATTGAATTATATATCTTCTCGGCCCCGTTTAGAGTCGCCTTTGTCACCACGAGCGATCGATACGCTGGCGCTCCCGAGGCTAACAAGGGGCTTCGTCTGCTGTGGCCGGCACTCCCGCCTGTCACCAGATGGTATTTATTACGTGCTTTGTTTTAACATCCATTCAGTATGAGTGGAAATCAATTTTTCATTTGGACCTAATTGTCTCTGTGCACTGGCAGCTCAAGGCTCGACGGCCCTGAGCTGCCGGCTCCCCTCGGTGTTCCAGCGGCCCGGTCCCACCCCGCCCTCCAACACAGCTGTATTTTATACCTAATTACACATGTCTGAGGCCCGGCGAGGAGCACGAGGCTTCGGGGACTTGTTTCCTGCCAAGGCGGGCCGATGGGGGCCTCGCTGTTGGTATCTCTCCGGTAGGGATTTAGTCATGCGTACAGTGACTGTACGGCGCTCGAAAAGAGACTCGGTGACCCAGACTGGCTCTGCCGCTGGTGCTTTACGTCGCTGTTGCATGCTGGGAGCTAAATGGCTCGATAATGATAAAGGATTTCAGTCCACTGATTACCCAGAAACAGCACCCAGAGAAACCTCGGTTTCATGTTGCATCCCTACTTTGCACCATTCAGGCACGCATTGGATATCCTTCAGCAGTTTTTTTTTGTTTTAATGGATTCCATTTCACTTGCTCGTTTGTTAAACTGCACATCTTCGCTTTGGCTATCTTTTTCTTATATGCACTCTCCGTCTCTACTTTCCACCCAGAACCTTTATATACACTCATCTGCATGCCTATACGGTGTTAAAGTCTCTGATATATGCAATTTCAGTTACAATTTCCAAGCTTTTGGATGGACATGAAACTGGAACGGTTGAGTCATCACAACAAAATGTGTTGTAAAATATCTGTTTTGCTGGCGGTACAAGCATGTGTACAATTCATTTTTTTTTTTTACATGAATAAGTCAACGGCTATATCAAGTACTTTGTTACGAAACATTAAAGCAACAAGTTTAAAATTAATTGCACTCTCAGCAATAAAGCATTCAGAATTTGCCAAAGCTGAGATTCTAGCCGAGTCATTTAACAATGCTGAACCTACAGTATTGTTAAATTACCCAGAAAACATCATTTGCTGGGTAATTTAAGGGGGACTTGTGAAAAACTCAAACGCATTTGGGTATCTGGAATGCCTGCCAACCCACGGATTGTGAAATAAGACGACAGCGTAGTGCTGCCCAGATCAGAAAGCATGTGATTCAACAAGCCATTCACATGTAGCTTCCCTTCCTATGTCACATGTAGACTCAATAGAATATATACTCTGTTTGAGTATTTTGAGGATATGGCCCAATGCCAAACTACACGCTAACAAATTAACGGACAAAGTCCGTGAGGGTTTCGGGCGGTCCCACTGTCAAAGCGTCCAGTGTTTGAGGACTCTCTCGCAGCCAGTTATGAGCCCTTTATGAACATTTTTACGTAAATCCGCATTTCTGCAGACTTTGTCTCAAAGAATGACCCACAATGCATGGTGTTATGACGTTAAACACGATGTTACCAGTGGAAGCTGGAAGCTAAAGACGTACAAAAAGTAAACAAAGATGACAGCAAATGTAATAATACATGTACACAGAAACATTAAGGATTAATGAAGATGGTACATAAAAACACAACAAGGAATACAAGCGGAGACTTTATTACACAGATTTATTCATCAAACATTTTATCATTTTGTTATTGAAGCTGTTTTGACAATTTCCTCTGGTCTCGTGAGGCAAGAGCCTGGAAGACGTTCAAATCAGGAGGTAAAAACAGAGACGTCATGATAACGCGATAGTGCTGTCCCGTTCAGTTCAAGTTCAAGTTGAAGCCCTTGCAGCCGCTCACACTCAACCATTTACCAGGTGACCTCAGTTTAGTCCCTGAGAGTTCAGGGTGTAAGGCCTTTATTTAGGATTGGGCTTGAAGAGACGGAGGCTAAGACTAGGGTGAGTCGAGGTATATTCAGACAGACAGTAGGATGTGAACATTAAAGCATGTGGACGTGTTGTAGACACTCAAAATACAGTTCCGAACCTGAACCTGAGCACGATATGTCCCCTTCAACAAACCTGTGTTGAGGAACACTGACGGGAAAACATTCCAATGGGAATTTACAGTGGAGAGAATTACAGTACTTAAGGGACTTGTGTGTTTTCTTTAACTTCACAACTGCGTCGACCCGAATACTCTGCGGTAGAAACACAGTGACATTGGTGATTTCAACTTTGGCTGGTTTCTCTTCTTCCGTTTCTGCCGTCATGTCGCGTACCCGATCCGCCGTTCAGTCAGTGTTCATCGGGGCATAATCATTGGCTGCCGAGGGAGAAAATGTGTTCTCTTTAGCCGGGATGTACCTCAAGTCTCCGCGGTACAGCGTTTTTCTAAGTGTTTTTGACCTAAGGATAAAAGAAACGTCACACAGGTTTTTCTAAGTGTTTTTGACCTAAGGATAAAAGAAACGTCATACAGGTTTTTCTAAGTGTTTTTGACCTAAGGATAAAAGAAACGTCATACAGGTTTTGTGAAGTTTTCCTAAGGCATAAAGAACCTCAACTTTGCAGTGACGATTGCATTGTACTAAGATAGCGTCGACGTCCACACCAGAAGAACATGGGTGGCAAAAATTGAATTAATGCGGCAGAAACACGGAGAGTCATGTTTTAAATGTTTTCCATACTGGTAATCAATTTCCTGCATTTCTGCATTTTACTATGAAACTGTCTTACACTGTGTTTTAATGAATGTTCTTAATTGTTTTTAAATCTCCTTTTCTTTTGACTTATGTTTTGATGCTTTTAATGGTTTTATGTGAAGCACTTTGAATTACCTTGTTGTTGAAATGTGCTATACAAATAAACTTGCCTTGCCTTGCCTTACAGCGAAGAAAACACAGCTTCACCGTCAAACAAGTTGAGGCTTTGTAATCTGACGCAACATAACTTCAGCTTGGCCGACAGTTTGTTTGCTTGTGACATTTTGAGACCAACACGTCCGCCCACAGACCAAATATGTTTTGGTAAGCTTAACAGAGATGAAGCTATTTGATGCTTTACACATCTTTGCTGCGATGCTGTTGCTTCGTGCTGATATGGCGGCGGGAGCGAGAGACCTACGTCTGCGTTGAATCAGCACTAGAGAGCTTCTGTAAACAATTCCTAGTTGGGTTGTCGTAGCCGAGCGCGACCTCTCAGCAGACACAGCGCTGTGTCTAAAAATGGACCTGTGCCTTGTGATGACATCTGTATGCAGGCTTCATAGATGGAACTAAATCCTCTGTGAGCTCAGGTACCTGTCCAGCTCCTGCGAGGCTGCTCATCTGTCTCCTCTCCCTCTTGATTCTTTGTATTTCGATTTCAAACTGCATTTTTTTCTTTCATGAAAAGCTTGTGCTGGAATGGTCTTCTGCCTCCCACATTGCTAATACATGTCTTGTGGCGTTTGAATCCCTTATATTCCTTGTTGAGTACCACGGCTTTTCAGCCTTTTGCAAAGCACGTATACCTTTGCAAGGCTGTGCTCCATTCAGTCCTTTAAGCACTTAAAGATGACGAGAGAAACAAAAGAATGTCCCTCTGTAAAATGTTTTAAAAGACGCCTAAAAGAACGTCTATTTGCTGTTTTGTAACAGTTTGTTTATGTATTAGTTTTCATGTCTTTCTTGTTTTAGCTGTTATATTACACATGCACACACACACTCGACACAATTACATTATTATTATTTCTTTCTTTCTTTGTTTTGTTGTAATGTAATGTCTTATGCATATTTTATTTGTCATTTTGTAAAATGTTATTATTTTATAGGTGGAGGCTTCAAATAAGCCAAGTCGGCTTTCTGTCTCTTCCTGCACTGTGATTCATTTATTTCTGTTACGTTTGATTATTTTAAATGTTGTTTGAATTGTGCAAAATAAATAACTCTAACAAAGCAGGTTCAGGCTCCTTTTTAACCACGAAAGCTTAAGTACAACTGTAATGTGAGTTGTGATGCAAGCAACATTACTTTCAGCCAGACTTGTGTGAAAGCGTATCTTCCCTTCTCTCGTATACCCTCACGGATAACTTTGGATGAATTCCACAGGAAGAGTGAACACACACACACACACACACACACACACACACACACACACACACACACACACACACACACACACACACACACACACACACACACACACACACACACACACACACACACACACACAGAAACTGAAACTCACTATCTCGACTGTTACTGGAAACAAAAGCGTAGCGGGATGAGATCAGCAGTTCTTGCTAAGCTCACGGTGGGGGGGGATCTGTGCCTAACACTCTTTCCTGGATGCCAGAGTGACTCGGGCCGCGGCGGCTGATAGGAAGCTGACTCACGGCGCAGCAGATGCTGGCTGGATAGAGTAAGCGATGCAGGGTCAGGGCATTGCCGAGTGTAAATTGTGAAGGGTTTGTTTATGTGCCCGGGAGGCTCAGACCTGGGAGTTGAGATGTGTCGGGCTGGGCCAGAGCCATCAGATACATCCAGTGGACTTGTTTAGTGTTTGAAGAATTGAGCTCCAAGCTGCTGTGCAGCATATATCCGCGAGAGAAGATACAGAAAGATACATCATAAATAATAAAGGTTCCTCCAAAACGTAGAGGACGGATACATTTTACGTCAAAAAAACGCACCCATTCCACACTTAGAAATCATAAAAAGTCACCGACAGCACAATTACCAACCAGGTTTGATGGTAACGCACTAATCATCTCTAGAAGAGTCTCGGGGCAAAGTCCTACCAGCACAAAATCTTGTTGTTGCACAATTCTTAAATTCCAGATCTAGCTCTTCCCCAAGATCTAATCTAATCTAATCTTTTGTTTTTCGACCTAAAGTAGATATCGCACCACAGAATTTCATGGAAATACATTGAAAGCCGTCTCCTGCTGACAGACGGTGAATGACAGAACACATGCCTTCGTGCAAATTGGATTGTCAGGAGGAAACAAATGAGATCTGAGATGTATTTTCTTGTTCCATCTCTGACGTTGAGACAATCTGTAAGAAAAAGCAATCAAATCTTAAATGGACGTGAATACAGTAAACAGTGTTTACAGAGGCGGATTTCATGCCGGGAGGAAATGTGAATTCTGTTGGACATGATGTGAATATGAGACGGCCGCTGCCTCCTTCCATCCCCGCAGGCCCAACGGTTTGTTTGGTATCTAGATTATTCTGTTTGCGATAACGTTGCACCCACAAACTGTGTATGAAGATGGAACTTCACTAACACAACATTGTGCTTCTGCTGTGACCAATCAGGACTCTTATCGGGGCGGCTGTGGCTCAGCGGGTCATTGCAGCATTGACATCACCCCGACCGTCACAGCGCCATGCCTCATCTTAAACCTTTACCCAAACTCAAACCTAACCCTCTCATTTCACCCTAACACCAGGTCTCATTGGTAGAAAAGAGTTCACTTCTGTTAGTGCAGCCCAGCAATAACCCCGCCGCCGTTATATGATATAATGCAGTGAAATACATTCGCTTTCCAATTACGAGTGAATTGGTCTCATGGCGGCTACAGAAGCTAATGTGTTTGGAGACCAACGGCAGTCTGACAGTGAGGAGAAGTCACTTGACTTCTCAGTGTTTTGTGTTGATGGAGGTGTTTCAGCAGACAGGTCGACTGGACTATTGATTCATGTTGTAAAAACAGAGCACTTTTGCACTTTAATTTATTCATTAAACGCTTATTTATTCTGCCAAATTAGCAAGAGTAAGCTCGATTTTATCAACGATCCAGCAGAGCGTTGCCAACCCCTTTCTATTGAAGTGGCTAAGAGCTCCAGAAGTTGATCAATTCAGAGAGAATGTCGCAAACTGGGCGACGCCGACTGTCCGTCTCTTCAGGCCTCGCTCCAAAGCCACTTCCCATAAATGATCATGATGAACATTCACAACCAACGCGGCTGTAGTTGCTACTCTAGCAGCTCGTGGACGACTCCGCTGATGAGCAGAGTGCAGGTAGACGGCTATAGACTGGTTCAATCACTACATTCGGCCCAAATGAAATGATTGGACGGGCTTATTACCGTTAGGTACTGGACTTTTTAATTTGATTTATTGATTGCAGTCGGGATTAAAATAAAATTAAATGAGTTTTTAAGGTTAATATAAAGTTATTTCGACTAAAATCTTAATTAAAAAAGTTAAATATTCAAATTAATCCATCAGTTGGATGAGGTTGTTCAATTTGTCTCTAATCCAGGTTCAGTCATGTGACATTTGCACTTTATAGCCACTTTATTAGGTACACCTCTCCGTATAAGTATATAGTCCAACACAACACCTCCTTGAACTATGAACTCAATAACAAACATCCAATTATATTCATACATCTCTGACATTAAAAAACTGACCATTACAAACTTCATAAAAGCTTCAATTTATAGCAGAGCCTTAATATTGAATTGCAATAGATTGTGCCTATAAAATGGCCACTAAACTTTAGAATCGATTTAATATAGTCTCACAGTTGCTGAGCGCTCAGCACTATATTTCACACTTTAATTACTCATCTTTGCAGTGAGCGTGCTTCTAATTGAGCAGGGTGAGTTTCTTTTCATCGCGACCAAATGTAAGACACCGTGCCGCCTTCAGAGTGGGAATTCCTGCAGGTTTTTAGCGCCCATGTGACTCATCCAATGAAACTTTGATATGATTAACTCATCCGTCATGATGTCACGGAGTCGGCCTCTGAATTTACGCACCTTAAGAGCCTGCGCTCTATAAAAATCCACAGGCCTCGCCATGTTAAACACACGAGTTACACACATGGGCGTACGGAGAACACACACGAATGCAGGCAGCACGATTTACACACAAACTGGCACAGAAATCCCACCTTAAGACCGAAGAGATACACTCGCACACACACACATGTACACACACACATGTACACACTCGCACAGAAGCAGCTTGATGATGTCATCCTGCACACTTAATTTCCAGTGGCTCTAAATCCACTGCAGGCCAAGTGGAAATGACTGAACATGGAGGAGCCTAAGTGGCTTTGTCAAATTGGAGCAGGGAGCAATATGAGCGGAACAACACTCCACTCAACAATACACGGCACTCCAGAATTATTACAGTAATGTGCCTGTAAAAAGCCACTAGATATTACCTGCTTATTTCAATGTGTCTGGGAGGTGACAGATAGCCAGCGTTATTGGATGGCTGTGGAGCCACCGAGCCTCACTAAAGAACCACAGGCTGGGTAGTTTAAAAAGCGCCATATGGTGAGGATTCAAATCCCCCGTTCATGATCAAGGATGTTTAATAAAGGCATTCTTAAAGTTGTATTTGGTTTGTGCGATTGTCTTTGAAGTATTTTTAAAAGTGCATCTTTAAATGCTCATCTTTAGCCAGTTTAAAAAGTGGAAAGTTCACATCAGGCGACTTCTACCCCCGAAGGTCTATGGCTAAAGTTAATAAACAAAAGTAGAAAGCATTTAAAATCCTTTACAGCATATGTAGGGCTGTGACGAATGGTTCGAAGCTCCTTTCACAATGTTGACATTCAACATCTAAATCAACATTCGAATGCTGCGCAGGTTTCTATTTTTTTATCTTGGCATGACCGTTCATTCTGTATTAACCTGATATTTCTGCACCTTTGCCGATAGAGATCAGGCGACACTAATATTATTATTTGTGGAATTAGATTCCAGTGGCAGCTGCATAGGATTGTTTCCGACTCCGGTGATCAAAATAATAATAAACTCCAGAGCCCCAAAGTCAAAATGTATGTAAAAAAAAAATAGATGTAGTTGTTTCCAAACTTCTCAACATGTTTTTATTTCACAAAATAATGCTGTCAAAAAAATGACATTTCCTCTGCCAGCCGGTGCTTTATTAAGGTGCCATTGATACGTAGGATCATTTGACTGGAGTGATGCTAACGTTTTCAATAACTCAAAAGTCCAAAAGGACTCCAATCACCGGCCTTCCAATATATCTCTAACAGCTCGGAAAATCTCCGGCAAGCACGTTATCAAATAAAACAGAAGAAGAAAGACAGGGTGTGGTCACAATTTCATTTTAAAGTAAAAACAAACGATCATAAAGAATGTGAAGAATCCCATAATGGTGTTCATGCAGCGTCTCCCTGAGTAACAATCTTTTAGAAACATCGTCGTGACTTTGAAAACAAAAACACAAGAAGAAAATTCGGCACCTTGTAAAATTCCCCTCGACTCCGATGTTTCTGTAGTCTGTGTCTTCACCGTATCGTCTTCCACGGATGAGTCGATATCATCGAGTGACGCTGTACTGACGATCTGATCACATGGGCTGATTTGAAAAGAAACGGGCCAAACGTGCACACCTCCACTTTAACAAAGCACACAGTAAAACATTGGGTCATGTAATCACGCCACTCAATCCAGTGCTGCGCCGAGAAGGCCTGATTTAATACGTTCTGTTGGTTATCGACCAAATGTAATATGATCATCAGAAATTCTACATGCAACGTCTGCGAAATCTCATTACCGTCTCGCGTTTCACTCGGCCCCCCCCTCCTCCACTGCCGGAGCACCACGGCAAAAGGGTAATGCCAATAAGAACGAGATAAACTGGACGCCAAAACAGGAAGAAAAATCTATGCGTCCATTAACCCTGCTGGGGAGGGGGAGGGGAGGGGAGGGCGGGTTCCTTCTGGTCAAGTGTGGGTGCCGAGCCAGACTGCAGGGTCATTATCCACATGCTGCCCGAGCTAATTCCTCTCAGCTCCGCCAGACGAGCGGCATCCTCCGCACTGCCATGAACCCGGTTGATGCTGCTGGACGTCACATGTGTGCGATAGGTCAATGTCTAAAAAGGCCTTTCACAACCTGTTTCGTCGTTGTGTTTTTGTCATACTTCCTTAATAAAGCACCGGCTGACAGAGGAAATGTCATTTTTGAAAGGATGAACACCAATGACTACGGATGGAAAGCAGCATTATTTTGTGAAATAAAAACATGTTGAGAAGTTTGGAAACAACTACATCTATTTTTTTTTACATACATTTTGACTTTGAGGTCTAATTCTACAAATAATATTATTAGTGTCGCCTGATCTCTATCGGCAACTGTGCAGAAATATCAAGTTACTACAGAATGAACGGTCATGCAAAAATAGAAACATGCGCAGCATTCGAATGTTGAATGTCAACATTGAGAAAGGAGCTTCTAACTATTCGTCACAGCCCTAAATATGCTGTAAAGGATTTAAAATGCTTTTTACTTTTGTCTCTGTACGTTTATTAATATTTCCAAACGTTCTTTTCCTCATCTCTAAGATTGTGGTTGTCCAGTCATTCCAGGTCTTAAATACTGCTTTATACGCAAATGCATGTTTTACAAGATAAGAAAAAGAGAGCGAGATAGAGAGGCAGATAGATACATAGAACAAATCAAAATCTGTGAAGAATAACTTCAATGTCTTTCTTAATTGCATACACGATGCACATTCTATTGATCCTAATATCGTCTTTCTCGGCGCACATCGGCCCGATGATTCAGTACGAGCTCTCAGCCAGAGCTGCTCAAAATGAGTTTGAAAAGTAGAACAAGAACCAAGCAATAGCCAGGGGGGGTCAGAGGTCAGAGCCACATCGCCCAGACAATACAGGGAACAAATCCTCCGTCCCTGAAAGTGATTGCTTTCATTATTGATGCACACTATTGCACACAGGTAGAAACGACTCTGTCAGACCCGGTTCTATAATTGGAAATGATTTCATTGTTTAAGTGTGAACACAGTAGCGCATCCTCTGAAGCACTGGTGCTCGGCTTCCATCTTTTTCAACACCGGTTCTGCTCCAGATGCATTTTTGTTTTTTTGCAAACTCAAAATGTAGTTATTATTATTATTAAAGCACTAACCTTGAAATAAATAAGCATTTGTGGAGATTGAAAATCCATCATTTCTAAAAGGTAAACACACCTTCTAATTAAACTGAAACTTTGAAACATACAATGAGAAAAACACTGTCAAAGGATTTATTTCTGTTTTTCATGGGTTTGCTATTCCAGTAATTTTTCCTTCACGGTTACCACTTCATAGCGAAATAAACACAGGAAAGTAATTAACCAAACCAGAGTCTGATGCTTCTCTTCAGTGGCTGTAATTATGATGCTTAATAAATCATACCTTTTATATTCACAACTGTCATGTGATAAACACAAATAGACACGGATAAGGTCCACTTTAAATCAGCCTTCAGCAGCATAACTGTTCAGGAGTGCATGGAAACAGAGCCAGGCCTCAGATATGTAAGCTGCTGACTAAACGAGGTGAATAAAAGCCTGCAGAGCAATGTCCACAGAGAGTCCTGCTCCTCGCCTTCCACAATATGGCTCCCCTGACAATGGCAATGAAAGTGGGCCACAGTGAGCAAACAGATCAGCCTACATCAAACATCCCCTCATATATTACAGACATAAAAAGTCATTATCCTCAGTGGAAATCGATAGCCGACGTGGTCAAGATGGAGAGACCCCCTTCTGGTTTTCGGGGTCAGCTTACGAAGGAGCGATGTAGCAAATGATATCATTTTTCCATCATTAACCCGACCCCAGGTCGATGGCCATGTTTGAAGCCGACGGTATAACGTTACTTATAACGTCTGGTAATGAATGGTGCGCCGGGCGGGATGTGTTCAACATTGATTGAACATGTGACCTGGCCGGAGGAGCGGGAGGGCTCAATGAGGCGGAGGTTAATACGCCAGTGTTTCCACAGCATGGCTGCAGTACTGAGGCGTGGACAGGGCTCTGAAATGGTGCTCTGCTTTATTTGGACATCTTATTAAAGGGCTCTGGTAATGTTTGTCCAGACTCGCGGTGTTTGTCTGCAGTCTAGCTGCTGAAGTGGCCCGGATGTCCAACGGGAATCCATTTTTCTTGTGATACTCTGATAAACTCCAAATGGAAATCTCAGTTACTGCAGATGGACCTACAACTACTGGTTTATTCGTAGTATTGGTATCTACTACCTCTACGTTAATACTGCTCGCTAGCGGCTCAGGCCTCCATTAGCAGGAACTTGAATAACACACATGGACCTCTAACTGTAGCTGGTGTTCATGGTGCTCTATTTGTCATGCACTGGATGACTTTTGGGCCAGATAGTCCGCAAGAAGCACAGAATATCAACTAAAACTCTACCAACTGTTTCATGGTCTGTACTACTGATACAAAACTAGTTTTTTATCAAGTTGTGTTTGTAAATGAAACAGTTCATGGCTTCAAATATTGTCTTTTGGTTAGTATGATATCTTAAAAAAAAAGTTCTCTTCATTTTTTATGCTTTTCAAAATAAACCCCGTCTCTAGAGGACACAACTAGGTTTATAAGATTGTGGTTTAGGTTAAAATAATTCTGGAAATGTGGAAGTTACGTAAAAAATTAATAGTTGACTTATGTTTTAAAATGGGAAGAAGCGTAGCTAGAAAGCACAAATAGGCACATATATTATATTTACACTTGTATTAGTATTTTTCCTCACCCCACCTCATTGCACCCCTGTTACTAATGCTAGTGTTGTTGAAAGTACATTTCTAACTCACACAGGCTCCACACATTCATTAGAAGGACGGTTACAGTATTGTAACCCTCGTTCTATGAGCCCTACAAAGGGGGCCCTGCTGAACCAGCTGTTCAGCGGCTGAGTGCGCGCTCTGATTGGAGGACCCATAGAGTCCAGCAGAGGGCTCTGCCTGCGCTTCTAGAACCAGGGTTACAATTTCGGAACCTTTGTTTCTCCTTCTGTGTGCCGGTAACGTTTCATAGACTTCAGAAATGGAAATAGCGTGACTGATACAGCAAAGAGGAACTGAATCTTCTGTGCAGTTTGGAAGAAATGGAAAATGAAATTTTGCTTCATTGTCCTTTTTGTGATGAGCTGACAAATGCTCTTCACAGTGAATCGACTTTCATTACTTCTCCATTAAATGATCATGAGGAAGCTGACAAATGCTATGAAGTGGAATCTTTGCGGCACATTTAATCTGCAAAACAAAAGGAAATGCAAGAACAAAAGGCAGCGGGCTGTAATTGGTCTGTATGATACCTACATCTGTCTAGACCCATGTTATTGTTTTCCATTACGCTATTGATCAGAAATGTGTTCTTTAATCAATGCAGAATTAAAGCCAACTGATGTTTGTCGTGTGTAGAGCTGCGCCGACAGGACACAACACCGTCATGCTGTTCCCATGTGCTTCATGAAGACACAAAAACATCTCAAGGCTCCTCTCCTCGTGGCTGTCTCACCCACACCCACACACACACACACACACACACACACACACACACACACACACACACACACACACACACACACACACACACACACACACACACACACACACACACACACACACACACGCCTGTGGCTGGTGCATCGGCTGACACAAGAGGCCCATATCCGGCCTGCTTTTTGACACAATGCATCCATTGCTTCAGTGGAACCATTCAAAAGGTGGTGGTGGTGGTGGTGGGGAGTGGGGGGGGGGGGAGGGAGAGAATGACTTAGCACCACAACACAGGGCGGCATGCACTCACTGCCCCATTCTGGCTGAGTGTGTATCATCTACAAAATCGCCCCGAGTGCTACTAAAAGAAAGCGTTGGGTCGTGAAGATGTATTTCATCAAAATCGCATGTTTCAGCCCCCGTTTTGCCACTTTAGACACTTTTGTTTGGAGGACACGCTGAGTATAACCCGCTCAGTCTTGCACAGATGAGAGCACATGTATCGCCACACCGACATCTCAGTGTGTGTCTGCGGGAGGATATGCATCAAGGTTAAACCAAAACTCTGTTTTTTTTACAAACATCTGGGGAGAACACTCAAACCTGGTTTTGGCATCACGATGAAAGAAATATTAAGATGAGAAAATGCAGTTTAGGCTTCAGGTTGCTCACCTGTAGCTTGTTTCACTTGGGTCAAACTCAATCCAAACTTTGTGACCATTAGAGCGGATGCATCAGCGATCAAAGTGCTCAGAGAAACAGGGTGAGGAGCATGACGGAACCTTCAAGAGAACTCATGCGTCATAATGAGCAGCTAGAAAGAGGACTGAAGAGTGTGTCAGAAGTATTATCACTCTTATACAGACGTGTATGGTGCAGAGGATGAAGGACACTGGCTTCGGTGATCCCCTGACCTTTCCTCTGAGGTTGACTGTTTTGGTTTTGAGTACAATGTATTTGATGGATTCCCGATGAATTTGTAATAACAATCCCCAGAATTTTCATCTTGCGCCATCATCCGGTTCAAATAGACATTTTCCAGTACTTTGATTTATGACCAAATACCTTGAAATCGAATGTCATTCCCAGCAGCCTCAGCTGCACTTTGTGTTCGGTGTTAATTGGCAGGTGTTAGCGCGCTACCACGCTAAACTTAGATGTGTTAGCTCAAAGCAGCGGGGGGGCCTAAGTATAGCCTCGCAGAGCTGCGTGCAAAGCCGATTGATGTGTCGCGGGGGGGAAAACCCCGGACTTACATGCCGACATGTAGGAGAGCTGATAATTCACGTTTTTCATGATCATTAGATGTGTTGAACGCTCACGCTCTGCTACAGCATCGTCCTGTCTTCACACCAGTTTAAAGGAACCAGAGCAAACCAAGGAAACACACAATAGAGTTCGTTAGAGCCGCGCCAAACACGTTGGATGTGAAAACACTGTTTAAAAAACTCAATTAAAGTCCCACCAACGCCATGCAGCTACTTTTTCCTCCATTTCTCACACACGGTTACACAATGCTCACACTCGAAAAGAATCCATTTGACGGTCTCACACAGATTGTTTTGTCTGTACGTGTCATCCAGTTCAGAGGGCGCATTCTTACAGGAAGACACAGCGAGGCTTCACACAGCAGCCCCGTGCCTCCTCTTCCTCCTCGTCCTTCCTCCTTCTCTTCCCGCAGCATCGTTTAAACTGAACTGTTTGTTATAATGTTCTTTGGAAAATGGGCCGTTCGAATCAATCTCATTGGTTGATAACCGTGATATAATGCCCCCCAAACCACTTCTGTGACGTCTAATTCCACATAATGCACATTCAGTAGAAGAAGGGAAAGACAAAAGCGTTGCCAAAGATGCTATTTAACAAAGATGATGCATTACAAGCTCTGCCAATGGCTTGAAATGGAACTTCCTGTCTTCTAAGTGGTCGTTTTACTGTCAGAATGTACAGAACTTTAAAGGTTAACTTCTGTGGAGTGGATTGAGCCGTGCCCATCTCCAAAAAACAAAAATCCACCTGCTAAACGACATGGCAGGCAGCCAGTCCAGGAGGGACTATTTTATTGTGAACTTTATCATTTATTCATAGAAAAACTGCATATTCATACATTCATATTGCCATAAGCTTTGAGTCGTACTTAGCTGTGATATAATCACAACACATCACGGCCTGCTTAATTATAATGCCACCGCTCCCCCCCCCCCCCCCCGTTAGAAATGTTGTCCAATTGTGTATTTAGACCAAATCAGAGAGTGAATATCTTTGAATACCTAAATTCTGTGACAGAAACCCGCCAAAGGAACATGAAATGAGACATTTTCATTTCATGTTCCCTCATTCAGTTCACATCTGCTTATGGTCGTGCAGGAACACGAGGGGTTAAGAGGTCAGAAATGAATTTTGGCACGAGGCTGTTTAAAGCTTTAAAAGTCAGCAGGACAATTATAAAATCAATACAAAAACCTAACAAGGAGCCAAGATGGCCGTAGCGTGGGGGGGGGGGGGGTCTCATGTGTCTCAGTAATCATTTCTGCAGCAGTGCTCTGGCACCAGGACTGGTGTACCAGACTAATTCCAGAGGAGAGGATATCACAGTAGTTATCACAGTGCTTCCAACAGTCGATCTGCCTCTTTTCATGCACATTTGTGATTTGCAAACATAAAAGTGGAAACCACACGCTGACATTTGCAAAAACAAAAAAAAAAAGAGAAAATCGAATGGAAACACGACACAAACAGAAGCCCGTACAACTATAACCTGTGATTTGCTCATCATGCATTGCGACGCAAATGCAATCACTGCGTCAGCAACAGCAGTCTGAAGTTTATATGCAGGGCGCTACAAGTGATGATTTTTATATCTAATTTAGCCAAACAGCCTGTCATCCCCTGAAATAAACCAGCGCGGAGATTTAAATGACTTCCATCTTCTATCTTGGAACATATCTGACACATGACACAAGCATTTCATTCACGCCTCAGCGCCCCCATCCACATTACATCCTTTTGTCAGAGCGGCAGTCAGACTGTGCAGCTATTGTAGCCGCCCACCCCCCACCGGCCCTCCCCCTCTCCTGCCCACAAGGGCCTGTACAATGTCGGGCAGTGCTTGCAGAAAAAAATGCCCCCACCGTCCTGAATGAAATCATTCTTTCTCCTTCAGTCTGTGATCCAGTTAACAACTCAGCTCTGCCAGGAAAAGACAGAAAGAGGAAGAGAAAGAGGAATAAAAGCCTGAGATGCCCTTCGCCCCTCGACAGACTGCCAAAGACCCCCCCCCCCCCCTCTGAAGATCTGCAAGCCATGTTGCGAGTCAGTAACAATCAGAACATTCACAGACGTAGCTGTGCTGTCATTTCTTCCCGTTAAAAATCGGTGGTTTGCCAAGCGCTCCCTCTGAGAGCTACCGGTAACCAAGCCAAAACCTCCCCCCCCCAGCGCTGAGAGCTCCCCCAGAGTGCTGAGAAATGGCCCCCGCCGTGTCCCCTTCGAATGCGTGTGAATTCCAAATAATGTTCCACAGCCAAATGGCAGTTGGCACAGAGCTCGAGAGGGGCTCGCTCCCACGGAGAGAGCAGCGGAGGAAGGAGGCGTTCAGAGACGGCATGGAGAGTTAGGACGGGTAGTCAGACGCCTTCAACTCTACAAGCTTTGACCTTTATACCAGGTAGTGCAGCGAGGAAGACTTTCACTCAACTCATCTGGAATCCTCTCGATTCAGCCTGAAAATAAAGCCCGTCGCTGTGGTCCAATAGCCATTCAAACATGCCCTCCTTCACTTCCCACCTTGGAACTTGGGCACATGTGGCTCCGTACATCATATGAATGGCCACTTGCAGAGCTGGAGCCAAAGGAGACCCGACGATTAGAAGTGGCAGTGATAGTGCGTCGGTTTCCGCTTGTATGCATGGTGCCTTTTCAAAAGAAACTTCAAAATGTAAGTTTACTTCATTTTTAGGTTTAAAATGTGAAAGCCGTCCACGTCGCTGTGCAGCGCTTGTTGTCTCTGAGGTGATTGACCAGCTCGCTTGTCGCTTGGAAGGTTTCCACCATTTCAACTGGAATATCCAGACAGTGAATATTTCCACTGTTGTTTTTTTTAGCCAGAGAGAAGTAAATTGTATTCCAACTAAACATCACTTAGTGAGCTGCAACGTTAGTTTATGGAACTGAAGAAATAATAAACACTCATCAGTGTTGGATGCTATCGAGTACCGATGGGTTTTCAGAGTAATAGAAAAGAACTTGGACGCTGAAGAAGCGGTACAAAGACCACGCTAACTGATGTAGTGACATGCGGGAGCAGCCCATTGGCCGTCTCTGTTCAGAGGTCGTAACACAACAGCAATGAATGAGCTCTCAGGCCCAGACAAAGCTCGCCCCCCCGACAGCAGATCATTTACTGTGGACTCAGTGGTGGAGTCGTCTTCCAATCAGAAGATCGGCGGTTCGATGCCCAGCTCCTCAAGTCCATGTTGAGTCCTTGGGCAAGAAAAGTGCTCCCGAAAGCTGTGCCGTCGGTGTGTGTGTGGGAATGATGTGGAAGACTTGAATAGAAATGTGCTCTACAAATCCACCCCAAATTGTCAAATACCACTGTTTGGTCAGTGACGCACAGACACACCCCTGCATGAAATCTAACGATCTTTCAGCTGACTCAGATGTAATTCCATCTGCTAAAATACTGGATCATTCACATAAACTCTATCAACAAAGATTAAGGAAATATTTTCAATCATGCTCAGCTCGTTAAATTTCATTAAACTGCTTTTATGTGCAGCTCGTTAAATATCATTAAATTGCTTTTATGTCCTTGTGACGGTATAATTATATGTTGAACAGACAAAATCAGCAATTTGAAGATATCCCATCTTGGGTTTTGGGAAATCTCTCTTAATTAACTGAGAAAAGGCAATTTCCATATTGATCGGTGTAACAATAGTTGCCTTCCTTTGCAGGTATGTAAAAGTGATATGCAGGATGTCAAGCTCAGTGTCAAATAACATGGTAGTACGGGATGGTTAACTGCTTATCAGAAGTGTTTGGAACATTAAATGTGTTGGTGCAAGTACCGACATCTGTCAATGTCAAAATGTTTTCTGAGTTATTACTCGTCAGGTTGAGTTGAATTAAACTAAAGCACAAAAATAATAATCTGAAGCAGCATGAATACAGAAGGACTTTTTTTGTGTCAAATGAAGAAAGCTTTTATAAAAACACATGTCAAGGCTGTTTTATTGCCCCCTCAGAGAGTTGTGTTTTTTGGAAATACGCTTGATGACGGACTTAACAAAAAGCTTTTATAAGCTTCATTCATACCTCCGAGTCCCTTTAGAATACAACACATGTGGGGTTAGCACTTGAATAAACGTATCCATGAGTTTGGTTCTGCTTTGGTCTCGTATATCAAAACTTCAATGCGAATAATTCAGAACATCTTGTTGTTTTGAATGGTGTCCATCCTCAAGGCATCCAGCTACAATCAACCCGCGATGTGTGGCAAGATGTTTTCCAAAGACAATTCCCAAAGCATGCAGTCATAAACCCATTGCAGCCTTTATTCTTGAGGGGAATGTCTACACTGCCACACAAACTTCCACTGTGCCCCAAAACTCATGCGATGTTGTGGAAAGGTGAAAAGAAAACCTGCGAACTGCAGATGAACAAGTGATAAGTAAAAATATTCATTTGATAAATGATCTGGGTGCTTATTGGCACGGCTAACCTATTAATGCGATTGAACAGTCAGGCTGGGGAACGCACCTGAGAGTGTGAGTGTGTGTGTGTGTCAAAAGTAAAACAGGAAGTGGATTAATCATTGTCACTTTGGCGGTGCTGTGATTTGGATGCCAAGTACAGTCCTCCCTCCTCAGCCATAGATCTTTTGTCCGAGCAGCTTGGAAGGACCACACAAAGTAAACTTATGACGAATAGGACTCGTACATTAACTGTGATTTTATGCAGTGCCAAGTTCAGAGAAACGGCCACGCTTTTTCTTTTGAAGCTCGGCGGCGGGGGGGGGGGGGGCGGAGGCCAAGTGCACTTAGATCTTTGGAGCTGTTCGAGAGAGAGGTTGGTATTCTTGCAGCTCGGCGCAATTTTGTGTCTTTATTTTTCTTCCGAGGAGGGAAATGTTTTCAGCTCTCACACGTTTCTAAGACTAGACGATTGCTCGTTTATCCACCAGATCAATGCTGGTGGAAACCAGTCAACAGGCACCTTTAGAGGAAGGGTTTGACTGGCTTTGTTGGCTTTTATTGTGAAAGAAAGCAGAACCCTGAACACCTGAAAGCAGTGTTCATATTTTATTTGTTCATATTTTATTTGGCCGGTGCCAAACATTTCAAACCATGTTGGAAAATGATTAAGAAAGCCATTTTCCAAAACAAATACGTACACAGGAGAAATCAATTACATGCAGCTGTGTAATGTCCCAGTTGCTGTGTGTCTTTTACCATTTTGCTGAGGCAGAATCAAAAGTGAGATGAGAAGATCGATATCAACCTCGTGCTGTTGTGTAGAGTCAGGATGTTGTTAAAGCTTGGCTTTGTCTGAAGTGGAAAGAAAACAACTCGAAGCCCTCTAATTTAACAAGAACAGGACTGTTATAATATGTGATATTTATGTACAATGTATCCATGCAACCAATGCTTTGGTGAGCAGAATTGTTGCATGATAATTTCCATACAACTACGAATGATTCCTTGTAACTCTTTTGTTAAACTCGTGCAGAAATAAATAAATGTACGTGTTTTTCTTTGGATTTGAACAAAGAAAGCTAGCTGTTTTCCCCTGCACTCATTCCTTATGCTAAGCTAGGCTAATGTTCTGAATTCAGCGGCGTTCTGATTGATACCGATTTTCTCTGCGCATTAAAATAAAGCAAATAAAAGCACATTTCCCAAAATGAGATATTCTTGAATATATTTTTCTGAATGCAATGTTTTCATCAGGGATCGATTGAAATCGATGTTGTTGGTGGAAATTCGACATTTTCATCGTGAATCTGTTTTTCATCCCATTTAGCTTCTAGAATTCTCCAGATGGGATACAATGAAACTTTGGAGGAGAGTATGAATTTTTGAAATAAAATTTAGCTTAAGATTTCCTCACCATCAATGTTCTAGGTAGCAGAGACATGAGTAGAATGGAGACATGGATGGATGGGAATAGGAGGCGTGGTGCACGCTGGTCATTTTCATCCTCATCCTCCGTTATGTAACCAAAATCCTTTACTTGCCTAAACTTTGAAATTAACATTTTGTCCATCCCGTTCTCTTTCTAGATCTGCTGTTCAAAGTTATTTCTTCACAGATGTGTTATGTCTGGTGTCACACTGATGAGTGTTTTTGCTGAGAAACACATGGCTCCGCGCATTTTGCATAATTAGCTCAGAATTGAATTACAGTATGTTGTTTGACATTACAGCAACTCGGGGTGAGCCAAGTCAGCCACTGAACCGAACAACAACTCCATCTATCAGGGCTGAAAGTGGGTCAAGTGAAGCCTGCTGGGGAGGCGTCCAGCAGGTCTCCAGATACAAGGGAGGGGGCCGCTGCCTCCGCTTTCCCCCTACAGGCAGGAGTCGACCCTGCAGCATGCAACCCCAATGAAAGCCATGTGTGGCCTGGGTAGAAGGTTCACTCCTGAAACCAGATGTGCAGCGGCTCAGGTGTCACTCACGTTGTGATCCATGTCCCTGTCTGAGTGACTCACAGCCGAGTATCAGCTCAGTTCCATCTCCCTCTCTCTGCCTCAGAGCCAACGCCACGCGACACATTCCTGCAGCTATGAGGTGACAAACACAGTGATGAACGACTTTTCAAACATCTATTTTCCCGTCTAGAGTTTTCTGAATATTGACATGACCCCCTTCATCCCTGGGGCAGAAAACATCGTGCACTTTGTATGTTTGTTTGAAAAGAAACTCCGGTTGGTTTAAAATAAACAGAATGTGGGTGCAGCTAGTTTTAGAGACAATGACAAGGACAAGCTGCTCCGACAGAAACGGCTTCACCACCAATCATGGTTTCATTGACAGGTGGTCTCTGGGAAGTGAATTAAAGTTATAAAACATGCTGTCAGTTTATTGTTTTTGTTACTTTTCGTCTCCGTTTTATCTTCTGTCCCTTTTCTTTTGTATTTTTTTTCTCTTTGTGCTCCATTATGATGATCGCCTTACTTCTAGAATTCTTTCGTTAGACGTTTAAGGGGCAATGATTAGTCAATATGATACATGAAGTGGCTTTGACGTCATGCAAATGACAAGTGGCCAATGTGCCGTGGCACTCCCAGAATGCATTGCACAACATAGATAATAGCAAAAAATGCCCCTCACAGTTTCCCAGGACCCAATATATTGTTTTTATCTGACCAACAATCCCAGAGATATTAAATTAGCAACGATTGGTTGGTTCTGTGTGTAGTTCGCATGTTCTTCCAAAGACATGCGGCATAGGGGAAATTGCCCGGAGGTGTGAATGACTGTCTCCATGTGTCAGCCCTGCGATAGTCTGACGACCTGTCCATGGCGTACCCTGCCTTTGCCCAATGTCAGCTGGACATCAGCTCCAGCCCCCCCCCCCCTGTGACCCTGAATGGATGGATGATATAAAACTGCAAACCTGTGCTATTTCTGCTTGATAAATGAATATTCTGTGCATCAAAAAATCAATTGATTCACTTATTGTTTTGGCACTTAATAACCTAACGTGGTGTCAGTGTAGTTTTACAAAATCAAAGATGTAAGAAGACATCCTCAAAGGAATACAAACATGCAACATGGATCGAACTTGGCTGGCAGGCATTTATAGGAGTGGAATATATATATAAAGGACTGTACATAAACAATGAGAGCACTGCAGTTCAACACTTTGAATTTGTTTCAGTCTCAGTTTGCACAAAGCCGAAAGTAAAGGTCAGGAGGAGAGAGCTGGGCAGTGACCTCGAGGGAATGAGGTGAACTGTAACAGGAGGTCACTTCTGATCAACGTCAAAGACACAAACGATACCACAGATCTGTAGCGACCTGTAGCTGACTGCAAACTGATCTTCAAAGGGAATATCCTGCAGCGAAGCATGAATGATTATTACTGCGTGGGTCTGGGTCATTAGTCCTGTAATGTGACTATGTGATGGATATGGACCGTGTTTACTGCCGGGGCCGCTGCGAGCCTGGAAATGTTATGTAACTGTTGGCCAACCAGCCCTCTCTTCTCCTCCATCCTTCGGTTTATTCAATAGTCATTGCGGCGGTTTCAAGTCATTACCCCTCAAGTCCCATAAACCTTAAAATCACACTCATAAACCCTGCAGTCATCAGCGTAGGAGGGTAGGAAGTTGTGCTTGGACCGCTCCTTTGTTTATTTCCATCTTCACTAGCCAATCAGTGAGGGCTCAGCAGGTGTTTCCTATTAGCTGTCAACGCACAGTGACATCACTGATTGGGGTGTTGATCGACTTGTAACACGATGAAAGGTTTCAATTAATAGAAAACAGATTTTATATCATTTGCGATTTATTGTTGAATTAACAATTATGGTTTAAAAAATAGATTCATCTCCTATTTTAAGTGGTTGCTTTTGAAATGTCTCCATCTTTAAATTGACTGCCTGTCAATCAAGGTTCAAGGTTGTCTCTACTGTCCCCCACTAAGGGACACATAGAAATGGAACACAAGACACAATGCGTCGCAGAGCTAGAGCAGGGAAGTGGAAATTCACAACAAAAGCACATGTTCAAGGGAAGTGCAAGGAATTCAGCCAGAATTCCATCTGCTTCCAAGCACAACAAGAGCACTTGTGAAAGGAACTGCGTATCTTTTCACTGCGTGCAATTCTTTATTTTTTCCCGAACTGTTGTCTTAGTCATGAATGCTTTCAAATAGAATGCAAACACGATGCTGCAAAATGGCGACACTTTTTTTGGAACACGGCTGATTTTTCCCAGCTTTCGCACTGCTGGAAAAAAAGGCCTCAGCCAATCGCATCGTGCGGAATGCATTGAGCTGTGCCCGTAGTTTAACAACAACACAGAGGCTCCGTAGACGTACCAGATCCCCTCTTTCCCTTTCACATAAAAGCCCCAGATATAAACATGATCAGTTACTGTCATCCAAAATAAACTTCAGAGCTCAACTTTTCATTTTCTCACATCTTGTCTTTACTTTCAATGATCATTAAAGTCGTATAGGCCACGTTATGCTGCAGGCAAATCTGATTTGTTTCTCAAATGGGATCTTCAGACAGACTGGCCGCACTGTCATTTGCAAGTGATCAGATTGGATTTGTGCGTGTCCATACATCACCAGCCTCTCTGCATGGGTTGCCGCGGTAATAATGTGTGCATCTGTAACTAGCGATGCTGATGATATGGCTTTCCGGCGCTGGAGCATGTGCCAACTCTCCGTCAATCACGGTGCAGGAGGAGGAGGAGGAGGAGGAGGAGGAGGAGGAGGAGGAGGAGGAGGAGGAGGAGGAGGAGGAGGAGGAGGAGGAGGAGGAGGAGGAGGAGGCTGGTATACATGGTGCCAGCAGAAAATGTATTTCGGTGTCTCTCCACAGACCGTTGTTCTCCTCCATGTTGCTTTAAGTAGCGCTCTGCTACCAGGAGCATGGATTCTGCTGAGCACTTTGAAATCAGACGTCAGCGGCCACAGTGTCTGAGACGCATTTTGTTGATCAGACTTCCTCAAAGATCAAACTGATACAATCTGGAAATGCCACAAAATGTGTTGTGACTGCAACTATCTGTGTCCGTCTGAAGAAGGACATAGAACCGCTGGTGTGTTGTAGATACTTAGGTAATGCCTTTGCTTTTAATCTATATATTATTGTACAGTAAAGCTGTGTTTTTGAATCTCAGCCTTCAGAGTTCTTATATTGTTGGGTATCTTCTGACAAGGCTCAGCGTAACTACAAGAGATTTAAAAGGATTATAATTGTCAAAGCAAATCTGATAAGTTTAGATTTAGAACCGCAACCTTTGATAGCCACAGGGAGGAGCAAAACAACACATTTAGAACATGTCCTGGGATATTAAACAGATCCACAGTGTCCAGACATGTGCTAACAAAAGATTAAAGGAGTCTTGAACATGACTCATGTAGAGCTAAGCATTGCATCAGGGTGTAAGCGTGGCCCTATGCCACGCATTGTTCGCCAGACATTTCAACATAACGGCTCCTATAATCAGATCTGCTGCTTTGAGAAGCCACAGGCAGACGATCGCAGACCTCATGAGTACGTTTCCCTTCTCTGTTCTCCCCTCCGCCCAATTACACTCCAGATTCTCCTCCTCTCTAAGCTCTTCCCCCAAAGACCCAAGTTATAAAGTGAGTGGAAATTTTCTTCCAGAGAACAGGGTGATGTGGGTCAGGTGAACGTGTGTGTGTGTGTGTGTGTGTGTGCCCTGTTACATCATGCTCCTCCAGCAGGTTAGAACAGTGCAGAGATAATCTCTTAAATATGACACCTTTTGGCTGAGCCCCTGTCTCACAGGAACCAAACCTTTGCACCTCCTTCTTTGGCCCACAACACCAAACATCACCGCCATCACACCTGTGCTCAGGCACTTGCACTCCATGCCGCCAACAACTCCTCTTGGGAAAGAAAAACCTTTGACGATTTCCACAGAGACACAGAAATACCCCGATGGTATTCTCATCGTACATTTATATTTTTGTAGAATCTGCAAGATATTTGTTCTGCTGCCAACTGACTGCATGCACAGTCTCAAGTATGACATGTGGATGATATGACCATGTATAGACATTCAGCAAGATGCTGACTCTTTTTACGGCAAAAAAATAAAGATCTGAGACGGGTATGAACAAAATACAGATAAACTAATAACTCCATCTTATCACAAGAGCCCAGGAGAAGGTCCAAGGTTTGGCTTCTCTCTTTGATCATTGTTTTGAAAAGTTTTGACTTGCCTCTTTATTTATTACTGTGATTTTCCCCATAAAAATCTTTCTCAGGCTGATTTTCATGATGTGGCCCAGGCCTCCTATGTGGGAAATCTACAGCATACAATCATATTTCATACATTAATGTGGCAACAGTTTGGGGAAGACTCTTCTCTTTATCAACATAGAAAGCCTCCGTGCACAAAGCCAGGTCCACAGAAGGGCTCCGTACGAAGACATCCAACATCTTGAAACATGAAAACATTGAAAGATGAAACATTGACGGCGATCCAGGCTGCAGCCGTCATCACCGTCAGACCTCAATAACTCTTGTGCGTCACAATGTCCTGGGGATTATGTTCAAACCCAGTTGCTGGAAAATTATTTGGCATCGTAGCCCTCTGCAAACCACGGGTTATGTTGAATGTCCAAGTTTCTGAATCAAAAATCCATTTCATGAATATGTTTCACATCAGGCTTGCAGAAACGCACAAGAACACGTTAACGTCGTGAAACGATTAGTTAGGTTCAGAGAAAAGATCATGTATTACAATAATAACTTAATAACTTAACATCTGTAACTACCGTAAATAAATAACAGCCCTTAGAAGACTTTATTACGAAACGTCATGTAAAAACAACCATAAAGTCAACTTTTACTTTTGGTTTCACACGGAACACAAACAGCAGTGTGAAAATCCTGTGACCGGTCCAGCGCCGCTCCCAGCTGCCCTGAGAGGACTTAGCTGCTCGTTATTACACCACGTAACTTTCAACAACCGTCGCTCAAAACACTACATCACCTGCTCTGTGCGTCGCTTGTTGTACTACGTCACTTGCTAACGAATGCAAAAATGGCCACATTCACCATATCCGTGGTTTACAGACGCGTTCATATTTGGCGATACAAAACATTGGCATCGTCCCAGACCAGCAGCTTTGGCCATTGGGTTGTTTCGTGGTTGAATGGGAGCAAATCCCTGCAGCCGGGTTTCAGGCTTCCCTAAAGAGTGGAAGACGTTATAGCAGCAGATCAAAACCCATGTTGTGGAACGAGACAATCACATATGGGTGTAAGCTGTTGGTGTCCAACAACATACAAAACCTTCCATCACCAGTCGCATAAGTGCTTACAGTCTTCCAAACAGCATCAGTGTGTGAAATGCTGGTTCTCGTTACCAACTGTCGACATTAGACAGCAAACAAATACCTGCATTATGTTGTAATATTCCCCTTTTCAAGAGTTAAGCTTGGTAATTACAGCAGGATTTCTGGATTCAATAAACCCGCAGTCATTGTGTAAATGCTGCTCAGTGTTCTTATGTGGAATGCCAACCATGCAAAAGCCAGTTGTATTTTTTCTAAGATGTGAGTGGAGGGGGGGGGGTGCTTAACAGCACATTTTTCATTGGTGGTAGCACACTCCTCTATCCCCGGCATGTGCTTCTGTTGCACAATATCTGAAACCAAAACACAATTTGACTTGCAGAGTGAATATGGAAACCATATGGCGCCGTCGAAAGCCACTATAGTGCTGCTCTCGTCTGTTCGGGCACATCCTCAGCAAGGGATGCACAGATGGGACTCGTCGTCGACAGTGACTGGCTTCTGCAGGGAAGTCTACGTGCAGGAGAGCGAAGAGTGGAAGGAGATGGTAGAGACGGACGCCACGGTCAAGCTGTCTGCTAACAAGACTCAGGAATTTACATTTAACCGACGAGTCTTATCCAAAGAGACTCTCGGGGAGGAGCTCCGTGTCTCGCTCAGAGACACTTCGTGGCTGTTAACGGACAGATTGGCTGTTGTAAGCGTTTGAACTGGTGACCTCACACATGCAGCGAAAGCCCCTCTCAACCTCTAAATGCCGCCTGAGACATTTTTGAACGTTTGCCAGTTTGAGAGAAGTAAAAGAAGGTGTTGAGTGTTTATGTAAAGATGTGCATGGCCCGTAGAACAGTCAGGGGCTACCCAACCCTTTTTTTTGTGCTGACCGAAATGTGTCCTGAACACCAAGTATTGAAAACCTATGAGTAGCAAAAGCTGACATCAAGTTAAAAGCGGTTCCTTTGAAGGCCGTCGATTCGCCCGACAGGCTGTTTTAATGGACTAATGGTTCATAGAGAGACTCGTGGTGCCTCAGTGCTCTACGGAACGACCCAGAAGGTCCTTCCTTCCAGCAGCAGTTGGGTTTTTTAATGAGCACCTTTAGATGTGGTTTTTAGATTTAGCATCGTTCTGATGTCAATCATGTTTCATACGGCATTTTCTGGAAGAGAGAAAAAACGAAACAAATTTCATTGGACTTCTTCATAAAAGGTGTGGTTTTGTATTGGACTGAAGTAAACAAAACTATTCAAACAATACTCAACCCAATATATATATATTGAAGGTTTTCTGTCAACTCTGTCGTCATTCCGTCTCGTCACATTGTAGACACAGTACGGCACCCAAGAGGCTGCTGACAGTCATTGAAGTGTCCTGTAAACAAGACATCCAACATTCCATTCTGACTTCATTTAACTGCCGGTAATGAAAGTATAATATTTGAACAATTTTCTGACCCGCTGACCCGCTGACCCCCAACGCTGACGAACAGCGCCGGCTCTTTGAAGTGCCAGCTTCAAAGCCCATCCTCGTCTGCTGAGGTGTGAATTATGTCAAACAGCACCACCCGCCATTCTTCCTCCCTCCCTCCTCCACGCGGCGGTGGCGCGGCGGTGCCTCCGACCAGATGTTGGCCAGCCCTAACCACTGGAGGTGAAAGGCCATGGGCTGATAGTGGGGGTCGAGGGGGGTTTCTGTTGGGGAGTGACATGACGGCCATTGAACCAGACCGTGTAGCACTTCATCAGCCGGCGATCAACAGACCGGGCCCTCCTCCTCCGACCTTGTGTGGTTTCAATTAGGTCTGCCGCGATAGGAGGTCCGCTAATTGAATTCTGCCACAACTAATAAATAACAGGTGATCGATACTTTTCGGAGGTCATTTCTTCAATGGTAACATTCCATCGACTGCGTTTACCTTCTCTGCTTCTTTATTTCTGTGGTATTATCTTTACAGATATTATCACAACACAGTTAAGATCAGATTACAACATATATTATCACTGAAGACGTCATGCATCCATGAGCTGAACTGATGCTGTACAGAACAGAGCTCACATGGATCAATCCAGACTGAAATGTACATGCTGGAGAGTTCAGAAGTTATAATACAGCAAACATTCGCTTTTTGTCCGATTTCAAAACATTCAACAAAATTGCCCAACAAAAAATCGAATCAGGAATACAAATGTTGTCTACTATAAGACAAGTATAAGACAGGAAGCAGACAGTTTAAAACTAAGAACTGTTTTAATTGTTTGGTGGTTTTTTTCATCTCCTCTACAGCAGACGTACCGTATGTGGCGTAGTTTCATTTAAAAAAAAAAAGAACAGCAATCTTCCTAAAACAATTAACAACATAAGCTTTTTGCAAACATAAGATATAGTAGGTGTTTTCGTGGGAACGTTGTCAGTGGCAGAGTAACATGTATTTGATGTAGTGCAGCGTGATCTCATCCCTGCTCGTCATGTTCCCGTCCCGGGGAGCCTTCTGCGTAGTGTCGTGATGCTGCAGGTTCGTACTTGGTTAAAGATGTGAAACAGTCGCGGATAGATTTAGGCGTGAAAAAAAACCATGGATAATAATGCTGTATGGCACGGAGGGATAATAAATCCGGTTTCACAGAGACACTTGTTCGAAGGATGAATTCATTGTTGGACTTGCTCTTGGCCTGGGGTTCGCTGTGCTCCCCCAAACAATATCAATCTCACTGTAAAGCGCATAAGAAGCCAAACCAATCTTCCTGTACATTTATTGTACGTTTTGATGACAGCGAGCAGAGACACAGGCGGTGGAAAGCTGCTGGCGCTTTTTGCTCTTGGAGGTGGGGCGCTGTGAGACTTTGGGCCTAATAAGAATCAGGATGCTTTCCATTCCCCAGGAAATCTTTTTGATCTGTTTTTCTTCTTCTCCGACTCTGAGAGCTTTTCTGTGACTCTCTTGTCGCTCGGTGTATACATCTGTTCATGCTTTTAAAACAATGTCCTTGTGTATGTATACAGCATCTACTGTATATTACACTACATGTGTAGGTGCCTGCTTTATGTCTTCATATTGATATGCATTGCTGCCCTGTGTACGCATCCAGTATATGTCACCAAATTGCACACATGCACATGCACATCTGCACGTGTACGTATGTGTCGATTCATGCGTGTTCATATTCGTTCACCTCTGCATGTCGGAACATGTTTGTGCGCTTTCACCCGCGTGTGTCGACACAGTCCAGCGTGTCTGAGCCACAAGACGCAGAATTTATTTGCCATTTACAGCAGATAACGTCCCAGATAACGTCCCAACGGCCGATCCTTCTGCAGGCGTCACAATCTAAAGGCAGCGCTCGCTCCATCCGTCTCGACACTCCATTCAAGCCAACAGCATTACTGTTCATCACATCAGTATAAACACCTGTCCAAATCCATAGCCTCATTGCCTGGGGGGGGGGGGGGGGAATCCAATTCCCCTCTTCCTGCTTTCATGTATATTTGTCGTGCATCGACCAGGTCAGCTCCCTCCTCTCCTCGCACGCAGCTCTCTGACCCGGCAGCTTTGTCCTGACTCATAACGAGAGATAAATGAAAACCATCCCTCCCCCCCCCCCCCCCCTCCTCTCTGTTGCTCTTGTCTCCCTGCAAACGAAACTCATTTCCTCTGCACAGTGTATCAGTGGATGAATACACACAATATCGAAGTCAAACCCCCCCCCCCCCCCCCCCCCACCCCCCTCTTCCACCGGCTCACACAAATAGTGCACATTTTTCAAGGATTTCCCGGGATGTGGGAGTGGACCTGCAGATGTTAGAGCGCTGTCACCCCTCAGAAAACCCCACCCCACTCCCAAACGTCCCCTCCACCCGGCCGCTGTTTCCCCTTTGTGCTGTGAACGCACGAACAGATGCAGGAAGGCACGAGTTTTGCAAAGGCGGCCGGGTATTTACTCTCATTGAGTACACACAAACAAAACACACATACAAACATGCTCTCTGATCACCAGTCATAGATCTATTCTCTCTCACTGTGTGTGTGTGTGTGTGTGTGTGTGTGTGTGTGTGTCATGACACACATGCAGGTAAACACATTTCCTTTTTGCCGTGTAACTGTCACATATACACACAAAAACAGTGCATATACACACCCACACACAAAAATAAACTCCCTCTCTCCTTGTACTTGCACACGCACGCACACACACACACACACACACACACACACACACACACACACACACACACACACACACACACACACACACACACACACACACACGATTATATGTTGCACAAGTTTTTGAAAATTCCAGGTCACATTATTCAAACTTCATGGCATCTCAATGTTGCTTCTTCCACTGACAAACACACACACACTTGTGTATTCTGACCCCTGAGTCCCAGTGTTGTCTTCAAGACCAGAGTGCATTTGAGACTGAGACAAGACCAAGACTTTGATGGGTTGAGACCACGTAGCGACCAATGCAGGGGGAGACCAGACCAGTGTGCGTCCCACAGTGCACGACGCACTTAACGATGAAATGTCGAACATGCAAGCTCCTCAAATTGATCTAAAAGATCCATGTTGTCATTAAAACGCCCTCAGAAAACAGACGACGGATCCTCTCACTTCACCTCTTCTCCACATTGTTTGTGTGTAAGTGTATCTTGAGAAATGCAGAGACTAAATAGCATTGCAGAGGAGAATCTCTCTTTGTTTTCTATGAGCAAACAAATACAAAACAAATGAAATCAACTCAACCATCGTTATTCAACGCTCCTTTACATTTTGACGTTATGTGTTGGAAGCAGGAAGTTTAAATCCAGCGGCTGTTATGATGTCACTGGTGTTTCCCTGTCTTGATGTAGAATCCAGATTCCTCTTTATTCTGAGGCCGGAACGAGACCGAGACCTCCAAAAAGTAGTGTTGAGACCGGTCACGACACCAAGAACGATTTTGAGTGCACTGCTGTGGACCTTGTGGGCCCAAAACCCCTCACTTTTTTTTGTTTTGGGGCTTTGTTGTGGAATAGGGAAAGTAGAAGTTATATGACGACGGGAATCTGTTTCCATCAGCATTTATTGCATTTTTTCTTCTTTTCTGTTGTGTATATGTAAGTCAGCTCCCTCCTCTCTGACCCGGCAGCTTTGTCCTGACTCATGAAGAGAGATAAATCAAAACCAACACCGATTTCGGCCAGCTGCAATTTATCGCAGAAGACGCACAACTCATTAATTCCGTCTGTTTTCTCAAAATATTCCAAATCGCCAAAGAGGTTCCAGTCCTCATGAACGATGCTGTAGATTCCACCAGCGTGTGCAAAACATCTCTCAATTATCCATCGACGACTTCTCAGCTGCTGTAACAAATGGCTGTTCATGTTTAGGACTTCAGAGCATTCGATTTAACTTCCTGAACGCATTCGAGTCACGGATCATCAGACCGGTATTCTGCGAGCGGCGCCTCAGAGCGCTTGATTAGCGTATTTGCAAGGTTTTCAGTATCGCACGGCACATGAAGACGTTTCATTATTCCATTTATTAGAGACATGAATTGCATACGCTGCATGTTTGCGAGAGTGAGCAAAGGGGTTTCAAGAGGGTTTCACGAAGAGGGTTTCTTCAGAGTGAACACAATCAGACGGCATTGCAGAGCAGTTCAAGTGTTTCAAGTGTATACTTTGGAGATTCTAATTGTTTACATATTATCAACTTTTAAACCAATTCATAACGTTCAGCATTACTTTAGCCAATGTGGATTTCAACACCAGCAACACATCTGTTAACCAATTACTCCAGAACACAAAGCGGAGACAATCTCGGGAGTGATTTAAGTCTCATTACATGACCTGTTCTGACCCGTTTGATTGGCCAGTCACCCTAAAAGCGTGCGATTTACAGAAGCAGCTGGCTGTCTCTTTAATCCCCTCCCCCAGTGCGGTGCTGGACCAGGCCCGACACACAAAGTACCACTGCACAGAGTGAAAGGACAGAACAGCAGACTGCATTCAGACACGGCCAAAAGTCAATCAGCCCATTTCTGCACACATTTTAGAAACAGTCGTTATAACCGAGACGTGGACTCGCCAACTCGTGAATCATTCAATTAAATGCAATTTGTTTACATATGTCCTTGGGAGAGAGAGACCAAGAGATAAACACTCCAATGGGGTTGGGTCAGTGACCAATTACATGAAATCAGATTTCGTATAATCAGTAATATATCTATTCTATGCATTATTATGCTGGATTTCAGAACTCTGCCCATTAAAGAGGTTATATTCCTGATGAAATACGAGTTCCCTCAGAATGTTTTGCAATTAAATGGCCGGTTTATAGAATGTGAATACAAGCAGAAATACCAGCTGCTCAACCAAAATCATCATCATCATCATCGTCATCGTCGTCGGTCCAGTCCTGCCTCCAGATTGTTCTGACTCCTCATTAGCGTGTATTTATTTAGAACGCTCGGCGCCGCCTCCACAGAAATAGTCTCCATGGTGATCACAGGTAATGAGTAAGCGTGCCACGGCACAATCGGCCACTCGCTCATTAGTGCATATTTATAAACCTGACCCAGTGGCGGCACACTGTGTTAAACCGCCCAGGCTGGCAGAACCCCCCGGTCCCTGGCAGAAGCTGAAAGATAGGCTGGACAAGGAAGAAAGAGGTACGGGCCCGGCCCGGCCCGGCATCCAATAACCAACAGCAGATTGCTGTGGGAACAATGTCGGTGCTGTTATTACCTTTGCTGGACAAACAGTGGTCCGAGCAGCGGGATTCAGAAGCACGGCAGAACGTATCACACTTCAATAAGAGTTGGTCTCTGATTTTACGTATGGCATATGTTTATGTAACAGTGAAGTAATTTAGTCTTCATCTGTGCGTCACTCTCCAGAGACTCGAGCCCGTTCTTCTCCACTAAATCAAAAATATATGTGGGAATGCGGAGCAGCCGGTGCTGAAGCTGCACCGAGTGTGTGTTTGTGTGGTGGAGAGTACATTCAAGTACTTGCTATACAGTTCATTCCGTTAGTCCCGCCACTCAAATGGAGACTAGCCAATTGTAGCATAGCATCGTCCAGCTCCGACCACTCTCCGTCTCTGCTCCGGAGACTCTCAGGCAATCGCTTTTAGACGATTTGGAGAAAGTTACGGCTAAACGTTGTGTACTGGTGATACTCATGATATGGATGTGAGCCGTTTCTATAATGCATCTCGAAATCTGGAAATCAAGCACACCATGAAAATTAAATAACAGCGGGTGGGCGTGTATTGTTTGTGAAATCAAATCTCTCACCCCCTGCGCCCATAACTTTACGATAATGGAAATTGTCAGAGGTTTGTAAATGGGTATGGCGAAGCAATTTGGTGCCACGTGTCCCTCCATCCCAAACCCTCCCCACCTCTAAACAATCAGCCGGGGTAATGAAAGTGATAATGGTAATCTTTACGGCCCACCATGCCAGCCCGAGAAACCAGCGACCCCCCGACACTGATTTAATTAGCTTTCTCCTCCTTCTCCTCCTGCCCGTCGTTCGTCAGCCTCGGCCCTATAAACTATTAATGGCCTCTTAAGCAATTTAGCTTGATCACTCAAACCAGTCTGCATTCGGCTCGCCAGGAAATGTTTGAAGAGATTAGCAGGAGGGGAAAAATGCTCGCCTGCAAAAAATTGGAATAAACCACATTTGGGAAGGGCGGGTGGAGGAGGGGGGGGGCGATTAATCTGAGCTTTATCATAGTCTCGGCTCCCAGCAAGAGGACCGAATCAGTTATTTCCTTTTTCTGTATGATGATTCAACTAGTGCTGGTAAGGCTCACGTGCCATCCCGTGTAAGCGCTTTTTTAATGAGGTTTGTTCCACGGGATCCCCAGCAAAATGGGGAATCTTTTTCTTTCACTACGATTCCATCCATAAGCAACAGGATGACCCAATGTGCATCTATTTTGGTCCTGGATTTTATACATTTTCTGTAAAATCACCTAAAAACTGGGGAGGAAAAATCTTAAAAGGGGGTCCATGGTGTAGTTTAGGGGTCGGTGATGTTCAGGAGTTTGGGAGAAATGATATTTATAATGCTGGTATCGCTGCATTTAAAAGACTTTCCACCTAACTCCCAAATTTGGGGATTTTTTTAGATTCCATCCAAAACCGAGAAGGTAAATATATGAACCTCAATCTGAAATCAAGTCGGTTCTTCTTAGATTTTCTGAAAAAGGTGAAATACTGAAAGATTTCCATCCAAATGCAAATTTCTACAACTTTGTTGCTCCGTAAAAAAAACGGACTACATTCATTCACGTGGTGTCGACCTCGTGGGATACGCCCAATGAATGAATGAATGAATGACTCAATCACTCCCATCCTGTGGCTCAGCTTACTGCCGTCACCATCCTCGCTATAACTACCAGAATGAAAGGGAACAAATAGAAAACAGTTGACAACCTCACCCAACCCGTTCTCACTCCCAACTCGTCAAATACTGACTTTTGGTTACAGCCTCTTGGCATCGGACATCCACACACCGAGGCCCCTTCATCGGCTGCATGCTCCCCAAATACTGACACAGATTATTCAAATGTAAGGAGCTTTTAATGGAAGAAGAACTGTGCAGTTTAAGGTCCAATGTGCAGTGTTTTTGCACATTTTAAAAGAATGTTACTGGATGACTGAGACAGGAAGTCCGTCCTGTGTGCATCAAATCATTTTGTTTCACAAACGCAGCCAAATAACTGGTGATATTCTGATGATTTCTTTCTTTCGTATCTGAACTTTCTCTTTAACCAGAAGTAATAATTAAATACCCATAATGCTGCAGCTTCCGTCACTAGATTCCTCAGGTTCTCTTTCATGAAATCCAAATAGTTCTAAACAAGAAAAAAAAGAAAAAAAGATCAGATTTTAAAATGCAGTATAAAATAAAGAATAGAGAAAGAGGTTGGTCAATAAGAATTGTTATCAACCCGCATTCACTTGTCCCCCCCGACATGCAACAAAGCGCTGCTGTAGCCGCGGCGCGGCCTCAGGCTTGAACTGTGTTTCCCGCTCTGCCTTTCATCTCGTTGCCGGATCAATGCTACGACAACATCACATATTTCTCGTAATGGGCTGGCGAACTGTTCAATTGACAAAAGATTTCTTTTTTCCGCCATTTACCATTTCTGCCAAAGGGCATACACACACACACACACACACACACACACACACAAACACACACGCACCCAGTAATGGATGACCAATGTTCCCAGTAATGGAGTGCGCTTGACTGACTGTTGCAACAGCAACCAGTCTATATATGCATGATGGAGGATGTTAGTCATCTGTATGTCAATACATATACTGTGGGAAGGTTCTGATTCATTATCTTACATGTGTGATACAGTGATGTCTTCACAGTGTTTGAAGGCCCAGAATTAATAAAATTCCCTCAACGCAAGAAAGGTGAATCATAAGTTTCCCATCATTTTGCCGGGGATTGACTTCTGTCCTCCTCCAGCTTGGCTTCAGAGAAAGAAATTCATCCCGACTGTTTTTCTTCTTCATCACCTGAGGCGGTTTCCAGTAATTCAATCAATACCATCAATTTCAATGTTTACCCTTCTGTGTTCAGCTCTGGTTTCAGCCTCGCATGTCCAAAATGAGGCCAATATGTCCCATTTGTTGGCGAGTTAACATTTATGGACGCCACATTCAATTTTTCAATACGTTTGACCCTTTTGTACTTTAAAGTTAAGAGTGAATTTGAGATGCACAGCTTTATGCATCAATGGCAAAATCCACGCAGTATTTGCTTGATATTCAATTAAATCCAATATGTTGCGAAGATGTTTTCATGTCTGCTTACCCGAGGGGATGTAGTGCAGCGACGTCATCACATTGCATTGGATGGTTAAAATATCGTTTAATGGACAGTTGTGCCCTTGTAGCAAACGGTAAGCATTTTCAGCTGCAATAAAAGGAGTAATTTCCACATCTATTCATGATCAAACATAATATATGTTAATGACAATAAATCTCTGACTCCTTGTGTTTAAAGGCTCTTAGTGGCACAGCGTGGAAATGGTAATGGGCTGGTGTTGTATCGGTTAACATGGTGACCTCCACACAGCAGCGTGCCCGGGGACATTAACAGCAGGCCATTTGACAATAATGGGACCTTTAATCTGAGCCAGAGCCAAACACATGAATGGCATTTCCCAGTCAGTGTTCCCATTCACAAACAGCAGGCGACCAATCGCAGCGAGGCAGACTTCAATTAGATAGAAATGAAGCACATCTGTCGAGGGGCGAGGGTTTTCTACATTAACGGCAGACCATGATGAATCGACCCATTTTCTTTAACCTTTGGTCGGTGAGTTGAAGTTACAGGTTAAGCAATAGTTCTCGGCGGGCCGTGTTATGTTGCGATTATTACACAGCTTGACATTTATTGTGCAAAACAAACAGAACCTTCATTTATTGTTAGCTTAGTACGTTTATTTCTAGACACCAGAGCAAAGAGCACGTAGCGTCAAATCTGCAGAGAAAAATATTTTAAAATACCAACTTGAGTTGCTCTTACCAGCGCAGTGGCCGTTTGTAGCTCGGCCCTCGGGAGAGCCGCTAATCGCCCCCTGACCTCTGACCTCTGACATTGATGAAGCACCCTTCAGCATCTGTGACCCGCACTGGGCTTTCAAGTACCTGCAAGGTAAACCTGTCCACGTCATGATGGTGTGTGAAGCCCAAAGGAAACCACACGGGGTGGGCCGGAGGTGATGGGTCAGACAAACAGGAAAACCGTGTTCGTGTTCTTCAGTGTTGTTGAGTTATTTTGAAGTTACATTCGTGAAGTTGTTAATCTACTTATTTTAAGCCCAACCATAATGATGTTTTTCCTAAATGAATTGGAGCCTGCAGATATGCACAGGCGTTTAAAATAACTCGTTACATCGGACGACGCAAACGAACAGAAATCTGTCAGTCATGTGGCTTCCAACACACGGCAGTGAGCTGCAACAGGAAAGCGCCACGCAAGGACACGCCGCAGCCAGAAACAGAGCTCGCATGATATAATTAGGCAATATGCCGCATCCCCGATCACATGATGTTGTCAGACCAAACAACTTGATCTCATGATGCATTCCCCAGCTTGCTTGTGGGAAGCAGATGATGCTGTAGGTCTGCCGCGCTCTATGAAAGTCTTTTACATGGTGGATCTCTGCTCACTGATTGACAGGCCGCTCAATTTAAAAACGTCATCCTAAAGCACGTTATACACACACACTAGAATATCACTTCTATTTTTACTCTTTCAGCAAACTGTTGGCCAGAGAAATGTGAATGCCACAATGTGTTTGTGTGTGTGTGTGTGTGTGTGTTCTGCCACCGAGTTCAACACACTGATATCGACCGTCCTCTATTTGTAGTGTCATCTTCTGTTCCTGGGGGGGGGGGGTGGCAGAATAAAAGGACTTGTGCTTCTTTCGAGAGCTGCAATTTTGCAGCGATGTTCAGGAGTCACACACTGAACAATCCACTGGAGAAGTAGAGACACCAGGGGACATGACACTTGAGCAAAGAAACTAAATACAGTTTGGCCACGAGACATATTCCATCTTTGACTTGTATTGAAAGAAAAAAAACAAGATCTGTTTGGATGGTTCTGTTTTTCTGTATTGCATCTAATTTTTCCAGATGTTGGGAATATTAAATCAACAAGACAACTACACAAAAAGAGTAAAATCATGCAAAAGGGACCAATAACCCAAACAGATACATACTTTCACTAATTTCATTTAAATCCAGGATCTGTGTGTGACGTGGATATTTATCTGACGGATGTCTCTAAACTCTGTTTACCTGCCCGTCCAACCAGGAAGGTTCATCATCTCTACATTTGAAACTCAGCAACATAACTTGGATGAAAGAACAATCACCAGAGGCCCTGCGTCTTAGATAAACCTTTGCATTATTGCATTGTTATGCAAGGCAGACTCATCCTCAGCCGGAAGTTATTATTAACCTCACTGTCCACACTGCAATTGACAAGTGGTCTGTTCTTATTTGGGCCTTTGCGTAGTTGAATCCACGACTGTTATTCCATTATGAACCAACAACCAACTACAAAAATGAACGCCAAGATGTAAAGGAATAAATCGTAGTTTTATAAGTGTTGGAAAATGATTCCAATTGAATACATCCCAGTGAATGTTTATTGGCTGTCCAAAAGCATATATTTATTACAATCTCAGCCGTTTCTTTTTCTTCCGAGCAGATTCGTGGTAAACAAGCACACCAGTTGTCTCACACTCTGGCGGTGCATGGTTGTGGATGCTGAATATTTCCCGTCTCTTTTCTGATGGCAGACCAAACAATGCCGCAGTCATCGTGACACCAAACCGATGGCGAGGAGCGTTTCATCACAATCGCTTCCTGAAAGAAAATACGGGATCTGCAATCATCGCCAACATCAGGATTCACAGGAGAGTCGAGAAAGCCGTCCTTTGCTGTGGCTCTGCACTCTGGAATAAATATACTGTCGTCTGTCAGATAAGAGAAACTGAGATGGCAATATGAGATCTGAAACTCTCCGGGGGGGGAATCCTTTTTACCCTGTTCAATTCATAGCTTTATTTGAAATTCATAGCATTTAAATGGTGGATTTAGTTTGTTCCCCTTTCATTTTCTGCTTTATATGTTTCCATTCTTTGTAGTTTTCCCTTATTTCTACCTTCATCATTTCCTTCCTTTTACTCACTTCCTCACTTCGGCCGTCCTTCCATCAAATCCCGTCGTTTGCGTCTTTATTTAAAAACGCATTCAACACTGCAGCCAGTTAGCCACCTAATGCACTTAGTCTTCACTGAAAAGCACAGAGCAGCCGCCATCTAACCGAGAGGCTGCTGCTGATTACAAAATCCATGGAGGAAAGCATTCCTCCCGCCTGCGTCTCAACCGGTATTGATCGAACGAGGGACCATTTGTTTGAAATGATGGAGATGATTACATGACCCCGATCATTGCATAGAGTGTGATTTATGGATAATCCATCAGCCTACATGTTTTTACAAGATAATATTGGATTTGGGAAGCCCCCCCCCCCCCCCCCTCGTACTGGCAAGAGGAGAAAGGCGGGGCAGAGTGAGTTCACAGGGAAATTTATGTATTGTACAATGATTGCATTTTCAAAAATGAAGTTTCATGCAGCCATAGATGAATGCAAAACACGATCCCGGTTCATTTCTCATAACTGCTGGACTCCCAAATGCGTTGTTTTGACCATAAACGCACAAATTGCCCCGTAGTGTGCTCTGCTAAACGAGGTTTATTACCATTAGGAAATAGCCTCCGAGACGATATGGAGGTAATGTGACAATAGATCATACAAGCTGAAGAGTTCCACCTGCTTTAGCCACATCCCGAGTGCTCGCAGATGGTTTCTCTTGCACGAGGAATCTCGTGTT
The DNA here is from genome assembly GCA_028022725.1 of Lycodopsis pacificus. Classification (NCBI taxonomy): domain Eukaryota; kingdom Metazoa; phylum Chordata; class Actinopteri; order Perciformes; family Zoarcidae; genus Lycodopsis; species Lycodopsis pacificus. The sequence continues at coordinate 24,434,440 of CM051700.1, read as the reverse complement.
CCGTCTTCCCTGTAATGCTCCTGTATGGTTTCCACTCCCTCCTAACTAACTCTCCTGAGAATACATGAACTAAAAGATGTGAAAACATTGATTATGAAAAACTGTGATTCATGCTGCATTCTGTGCAGACATTTTAATCGGTCTGCTATTGTGTAAATTGAATAAACAGGAAACAACATTTGAATGAGTGAGCTTTATAGTTGGGCGGATTGTGTTACCAGGCAGGTGGGATGGCTCTGTTGCACGTGTTTGTGCTAAGCTAACTGACTGCTGGGCGTAGCCTTATATTTATATCAACATAAGAGAGGTATCGATCTTCTCATCTAACTCTCTGCAAGAAAGAGGGGGGGGGGGGGTACGTAATTGCAAACTTGTTGATCCGATACCGAACGAAGCAGTGCAATTACAGCAGCACAAGCTGTGTGCATCCTGGGATCCTGTACCCGTGATGCAGAACGTCTGAGCAAGAACACGGCTTTATTTTATTCAAAAAGATTGTTCTTGCTCTCACTGAAATACTGAATATGTTTGTAGACTTTCCCGGCCATGTGCCAAAAGAAGCCTCTTCAAAACTCATCATTACGTTTACTTGCGTATAGAATGCGGTATAATTCTCTCAAACCTTTGATTTATGGTTTTATTCTTGGTTCTGATGTGCTGAAGTCTGTTTTACACTCATGGTATTGCAGCAAATAGACCACCATTTACAACATGGATTAGTGTTTGGCCAAATGTATCTTCAAAGGAATGCACAGAGAGCCTGATTAAGAAAGCAGGGCCATCCCGCCTGTGTGGTTTTTTTTTCATGCAAAACAAAGAATTCTGCATGGTTGCATGGTTTCTCTTCCTCCACAGACTAAAACACTTGGCTGCATTCCCATCGGCATGGACGCAGCAGCTCGTCGGAGGTCTCTCCAATCATACACGTAGTGTTGCAATGTGAGTTTGGAAGCTCGAATACAGAAATGCAGAAATGATCCAAGGCGTAAAAGTAAACGCCGTACAGGGAAAAACATTCGAGAGCAACGCCTTCCAGAGGCAGCGTGAATTGTGCTGGAAACCAGTTGTTCATCTCATGTTCTGTGAAGCTCAAAAGGAAGGAGCCACTTCCTCTGGTGAACTTCTGAGTGGCGATGATGACGGACCAATTAGCCTGACTCATTAGCTTTCGGAGAGCATTAGAAAATAAAGCTGTGGCAGGATGGACTCCGCTCTGAGTGTTTTTGCATTATTGATTGAGAATTAATGGCGGAAGCAGCTGTCATTAGAAGGGAAAGGGATGGCTCCAGAAAACCTTAGTAATGGCAATCCGGGCCATTTAAGAGTCAGCTAGACGGCTGTTCACTTAAGGGCTGGAGCAGAGCGCGAGGTGAAGAACCGGGAGGTTAGAAAGAGCTGCAAGACGGATTATAGTTTGGACACAGATTATTTATTTCTCTACCATCTGTATCCAATTGCTTTTGTTTTTGTTGCTATTGCAACGGTTGAATGGAGTTAAAATATGTTTTCAATACATGCCGTGATTTCCTTTGTAGTATTTCAATGTGTTTTGCATGCTTTTCATTTTTCATTTGGTAACAAGACAACAGCCGTCAGAAATCACCTGACCTTGAACCATTCTGCATAATATATCGTTTTACTTTTGATACTTAGTCCTACAGTTCTTATTCTGACAAGAGGAACATTTTCAATGCAAGGCTTTTACAATGAAGGGCACGTTTAACATTGTGGTATCACTTCAACTTCTATCGCTTCCACTCAAGTGAAGATTTCATAATCAAATGAATAATTTGTGTGCGGGAAAGTACCAGCCAGTCTAGAAGGCCACGTTTACAGCCCAGCGCCTGCTGCCTTGCCCCAGTACTTATCCTACTCCACACATAGAAGAAAGCATTCATTATGTTCTTAAGTTGAATGTACTGTATGTACTTGTATGACCACCTGTAGATCTTACATCTTTTGTAAAGCGGTGCCTTTTTACAAAGTAGGGGTCGAACCTTAAAAACCACAGAAGGAGGAGAACATTTCCTTTTCAAAGACAGAATGATTCATTTCATTTTAAAAAGCTCAACATCCAGTGGCCTCCACTGGATCAAAGCTTAACGCATGTTGAGTGTTACACGTTAACCAGCGACACACAACCTGACGCGTCATTGGTGCTTAAAACCCAGACGTGTTTTTGTCTTGCTGAATAGTTCAGTTCGCCGTCGTACCACCCACGCACTGCTGTAACATTCAATTGCTTAAACGAGTTCAAAGGCGACTGTGGGCGGTTAGCTTGCGTTACAGGTGTGTGTGTGTGTGTGTGTGTGTGTGTGTGTGTGTGTGTGTGTGTGTGTGTGTGTGTGTGTTTTGTTTCAAACTGCACTTCAGCAGCAGAGTGCACAGTGGCTGCATTGAGTCCGCGGCCGGCCCCCATTGAGAAACTAGAAAAACAAAGACGGGCAGATACTTGCAGAGGAGGAGGGCTCTGCAGGAGGAATGCACCGTAGTACGCACTCACCTGTGAGGACATGCTCACACACACACACACACACACACACACACACACACACACACACACACACACACACACACACACACACACACACACACACACACACACACACACACACACACACACACACTAATCCGCCAACACGGGCGTGCGTCATTGCATGGACGCAAAACGACTGAAAACTTGCACACAAGTGTTGACGAGTAGAATATAATTTGGCGTAATGCAAACAGCTCACACAACTGCACACGTACGCGCTCAGTGTGCAGCGTCCTCAGTAAACACGGTGCTGGCTTTCATGACATCTGCATTGTTGACATACCAGCAGCATGGCTGTCATTTACTCCTCCATAATTACACAGCTGGCTGAGGATGCCAAGCTGTCGTCTTTATTTATTACATTTTTTTTAAAGAATGCCAGCAGGTACCTGAGTGAGACAAAAACAAACTGGAATGAGGAGGAACCTCAGTAACTATCATGCATGTGTCTGCTCAGTCACTTATCATTTAGCTTCATGATTTCAAAGGGTTCACTGAAGCCTGAGTCATAGTCTGAAGTTAGGTTGTTTTATTCTCCTTCCTTGACCCGTTTAATTCCAATAAAAAAACAAAAATAAAGTAAAAAGATGACCTAACATTTGTATCATGTATTTAGGATTATGGGTTTTTTTTGTGCTGGATTTAAGAATTGAAAACGTGCAGCTGCTCCTGGCTGTCATGGCTGATTGAATATGCAACTCTTTGGTCAGACTCGTGAGAGACACGGTGGTTGCTCGTCTAAAATCACAGACATATTCTAGCGTACGGGGAGTTTCACTGAACTGCTTCCGTACTGACACAGGCAAGAAAGCTAGCTACCCAAAGGCCAACAGTGAAGGCAAAGACTGACGGTCCCAAGTTCACTTCAGTGTTGTACTCGAGACCGGTCTCAGGACTCGAACGTCTCGAGATCATCTCGGAAACAACCACATTCATACTCCGTCTTGTCTTGGTCTCATACGAAGAGGACTCTGGATTCTTCATTTGTTTTCTATTTTTATGGGATCTTTCAGATCAGTGTCTGTATTTTGTCTGCTCAACATATTATCGTTCAGCGTGTAATGCAGTGTGAGACTCGCACTGGTCTTGTCTCCGTCCCGGACATCGGTTTAGGCGGCCTCGACTACGACGCTGCTCAATGCCGCGTCGTAACACAGAAGAGGTTGAAGGTGCATGTAAGATTTACATCTCCATGCTCCTGGGAATAAAAAGAAACTGGGACCATTGGAAACCACCAGGGCTGAACTATATAAACAGATCCTCACCCAAAGCAAACTGCAATGAAACAAACTGCAATAATAAAGTTGCGTAAATGTTACGAAGTCAACTTGTCTCCATATTATCATCCCTCGTGTTGGATATATTGGATACAGACGCGTATGCAGTTCTGTTTCTGTTATAATAGTCATTTGGAATACTTCATAGTGTTTAATGCTGTGGACACAATTCAGTGTATACTATAAAACAAAGAAACAGTTAATATGTACCACAGATTGAGACGAAGCAAATGAGAAGCAAGGAGCGTGCAGATCAACATGAATAACCATCATTCATATTCATATTCTTTCTGTGCATCGTCTTCATGTCTTTGCCCCCCCCCCCCCCCAGCTGTAAGTACTTGGGGTCTACCATTGACATTCGGCTATGGATAATGACGTGCATCCTTCGGAAGGTGCATCCATCCTCAGCGCATGACGAATTCCTTGTTCGCACCCCTACGCCCCGTCACATTGTGAGGACTAATGCAGCAGCATGCGATCGCTCCATGACTTGAGTGATGGCTGATGAGTAACGTCCTCACTTCTCACTCCCATGAGTGGCACACACACACACACACACACCCCACACCATCCCTCTTCTGCTCTACCACTTCACCTCCCTCGTCCTCTGAATTACCACAAACCCCGCCCATCCTTCATTTATTCCTAATCTCTCAACAACCCCGTCCCACCCCGACCCCCCCATCCCCAACCGGTGGGTGCGCCCGCCAATCAATTAGTTGATGTTCTGTAATGACAGCAGCTGTGGCCTGGTGGGGCTCCTTCGCAGTTAAGAGTGTTTTACTGCCCGCGAAAACTCCTCCGGATGGGATGCCTCCCATTCAGTCGCCCCGGGGAGGGATAGATGGACGCCTGCATATGTTCATCCATCTCTGCGCTTTTATTTTGGCAGCATCTGGTCTGTGTCAGGGCCGGCTGGCCACACAAGCCAGATCAGTTTGAGTGGGAGAAGCAGACGTTTAATAAAAGTTTCAGATGGAACTCGTTCCATTTTCAGGATTTAGAACTCGATAAGAACGTGTCACGTGATGACGATAGTTTGACTGAAGTGCCACAAAATAACCGCTGAAAGCTAAATCTGCTCCGAGCTTTCTGCAGCGCGGTTCATTGGGACCGAGGACTTTATCCGACTATTTTGTAGGAAAATCTGCCTTATGGGTAACAAAAGAGACAGACGTTGTCAATACAGTCGGTTGTATAGGACACTGCCAACATCTGGTACGTGGTCGGTTACCCGATTACAATAACTGTGGTATTGCGTGTGGATTCACTGCAACAGTGTGAACCTCAACAAACCATGAATAAAGACGTTAAAGTTATTCATTAGGTTCTCCACGGAGCCTTGATGCTTAACGCCTGATGTCGGTGGAGATGATGAAGTGGTCCTCTTAGTGATTGGTGAGTCCATGTTTTCTGGACAAAAGCGCCGCCTGGCTGACGTTGATGCAACATTTTCTGATTTGCTCTTCGTTCCTCATTTGTCTCTTGTTGCGCTTCGGAGAAATGAGCCTGAATTAGATTTGACCTACAGGCCGTCCGAGGAAGGGCTACTTCCCTCTGCTGCAGACCCTCTTTGTGTTTTAGGACGCTAAGACGTTTGCTTTTTTATTTTTTCATTCCATCATATTTGCTGGTGCCTCTTGGATGATCTGTAGTATTTCTGCAGAATTTGAATTTCCTTTTACAGAAAGAAAACCCATCATTAATAAATGATTTAATAGATTACACTTGAGTTAAGTTATTTTACTGCTAAACAATTAATGTCTGCTATATATTATTATGTGTTATTTAAGGATTGTGACTATCAATTTTTTTCTTTCTCTCAGCTCTACAGGAGCCAAAACACATCTGAACTCTGGTCACAGCACCAAAACATTCTCACCGTCTTCAGCTCCTCTCTGTCATCCTGCCTCTGTGGAGATAGGTTGATCCATCATGCACACACACACACACACACACACACACACACACACACACACACACACACACACACACACACACACACACACACACACACACACACACACACACACACACACACACACACACACACACTCGCCCACAAGAATGTCATTCCAGGGATAGCTTGATCCATCACAGATGCGCCTACACATCGAGTACAGACAGACGTGGTGCACACACTGTGTACATTTACACATATGTCCACACATACTTGCCCACATGTCTGTCATTCCAGTAGCTTTAACCATCACTCACACCCATAGTTACTTCCAGACACACACCCACACAGGTACTGTGGACGTTAACCAGTAATTGGGCAGTATGTCAGCAGGCGGTTATGAGCCCTGAATGATCGTCAGGGATGTCGCAGAGCCGGGAGACTCCAGCAGCGACGGACAAGGACCCGAACCAATCCTATTAAAGCCAAAGGAATTTGGACTCAGCCGGACTCGCCTTCTAGATCGGGGTTTGGTGGAGAGATGGTATGAAAGGAACACGTTTTCAGATAAATGTAATAAAGTTACAAAAGACAAACGCATTTTTGTTGAGATCAACAACTCGCACGTCGTCTATCAACACCTGGTGTTATTCTCAACAAATGTGGCACGCCTTGGTACAAGTTGATACATTTTTTATTTTAATCAAACATGTCGGACAATGTTCTTTATCTTAATTTAAAAAATCAATTATATTCCATATTCATGTCCAACAGTGTGAAGAGTGTAGTTAACTTTACGTTGTCACAGTAGAGGAACAAAAGAGACGTTTGGTTCAGTGACTCCAGACAGTTCACCCTGACCCGTTTCTTTCCTGAAAAACTCTGACATGGCAAACTTCGGGATGTGTTAAACCACTAAATAATTGTGGCTATGTCACACGAAACAATACACTCAACTTGTCATTCCAAAAAATTACATCGGGGGCAGTATGAGGTACCCACACAACTTTTAGCGGCTCCGGTAAGTGTATCGTTGTCAATGTGGTGACGTAGTTCGGCATATCGGACTCTTTGTACCGGCTGTCTCTACTCGGAACCGAGTGAACCCATGAAAACCTCAAGCATCAACATATTCTCTGTAACCAATATTCCTTGTCCATTGAATAAATTATGTTTAACACCGAGGAAGTGTCAGGCTGTTTTTTTTTTCTTTCAAATTCAAATTGTCTCTTCATTTAGAAGCACTGAAGCGTCCAAAAGGAGAGTTTGCCGCGGAGCAGCCAGAGGGAGGAAGTCACACGGCCTGCTGCTTCCCGAAGGCTCAATTCCCCTCACCTACTGTGTTCCCATGAGGCCGCTCGCCCACTCTCTAAACGCACCCCACACGCATACAAAGCCCACCTTTTTCATTTTCAGCTAAATTCTGTGGCTTTGCAGCGATATTGATAGAAAGCGACTGCGGGCTCCTGAGTCGGGCTGAAATGGAGGCCACCCAGCCGTAGTGCTCAGCGCTCAACCTCGGAAAGAGAATACTACAAGGTCCTTTTACAATACAGCAGAGAGGCGACACAGCGGCAGATGTGCTGTTTGCATGTCTGTTCAAGCGTTGCGACGGCGTGTGTGTGTGTGTGTTTGTGGGAGAATTCAGCCGGGCGGTTTGACTTCATGTAGAGTTGTTTTGATTGGCTGTCTAAACGCCCCTGCCGTGGTCAATCACAATATGTTTATGTAATTTGCAAGTATGTGGCGTTTTGAAGGAGGGAACCCACTGAGCACATTGATGTGGAGCCAGTGGTTTATCCAGCACTTTACTACAGCGTGCATGAACGGCAGCTTTTTATGGCACGGGAAATTATTATGACGCAGGATGAGCTACAGCACCGATACCGTTTGATTGATTATTCTCCTCTCATTTCTGCTTCATTAGGTAGTGACGGGAGAGGAAGTCAGTCCAGGACGATACACAACTGTGGGGGAAAATGCACAGGTTTCTATGCTTTATCATCATCGGTTTTGAAAAACAAAACTACAAAAACAATTAGTAGTTTTTGATTCACCACCTCAATTAATTTAAGCATTTAAACAAACAACCAATACTGACATTTTTCCTCGTACGGATTGTTAACGACAGTTACTAAAAGAGATGTTGTTAACGAGATACACGTAGTAGTCTGAAGTGTTGCAGTCAAGAACACCCAAACCGAGACCAAGTCGTGACCAAGACCAGAGTGTGTAAAGACCGAGACGAGACCGAGTCAAGACCAAGACCAGAGTGTGTAAAGACCGAGACGAGACCGAGTCAAGACCAAGACCAGAGTGTATAAAGACCGAGACAAGACTAAGTCAACACCAAGACCAGACTGGATAAAGACCGAGACGAGACCGAGTCAAGACCAAGACCAGAGTGTGTAAAGACCGAGACGAGACCGAGTCAAGACCAAGACCAGAGTGTGTAAAGACCGAGACGAGACCGAGTCAAGACCAAGACCAGAGTGTGTAAAGACCGAGACGAGACCGAGTCAAGACCAAGACCAGAGTGTGTAAAGACCGAGACGAGACCGAGTCAAGACCAAGACCAGAGTGTATAAAGACCGAGACGACACTAAGTCAACACCAAGACGAGACTAAGTCAAGACCAAGGCAAGGTGAGACTGAGTCAAGACCAAGACCAGACCAGTGTGAGTCCCACAAGGCACCATGAGAATGTTATTTTCTAATGTTTTCTATTTGCAGTCATAGTAATATCCTGCAGGTGTGGTGCAAGACTGAATAAAAGTACGATGAATTTTGAGACGAGACCAAGACCTTCAAAAAGTGGTGTTGATATCTCGTGTAGTGCATCCTTGGTAGTCTGATCCCTTCAGGCAACTCCAAAGGCGTCGAGGAAAGCAAAAGTTCTGTCACCTTTGGCCTTCAGTCCAGATTAAAGGAATGTACTCACTTGAGGAACAACATCCCAAATGGCCTCACACTGACGTAGGACGACTACACGTACACTGCCTACTGTTGCCGTCTGTCATTAAAATCCAGCAAAAGGAATGCGAGACTGTACCTCAGACAGTTAAACACCTTGTTTGTGGGCTGTAAAATCTAATTCCAGGTCAGTATCGTGCCAGTACTTCACACCTGTGGTTTTCTGCAGTAAACAGGCTCAATGCCAAATTCCCACAGTTGCAGTTCAGGAGTGCCTTGGAGCAAAACAGATTAACCTTTAATGCAGCGAATATAAGAATACGGTGCCATATACCCGCCATATGAAGAGAGTTTGAAATTATGAGCACATTAGTTTTATGGGAGCATATTAGTGGAAGTTCATAACACCAGTTTGCATTGCTAATCAGATGACATGGATGCTTTTGGTTGTGCAGATTTCAGCGCTATAGGACAAAGCTACGCGATTTCCCCGCACACCATTCATAAAATGATATCCATTTATTTCATTTTTTTACTTTGAAGTCTGATCTGATTATAATTGCATTCCCTTTATAGTTTGTAGTTAGAGAAGTTCATTACATCAGGCTGCTTTGCTGATAAGAAACAAACCAGATCTTTAGTTTTTCGGAAGAGATATTTTCAAATCAAGATAGTTCACTGCATCAGATATTGTAAGATAGAGTCGCTCTCGTCACCGTGAAAAGGGTCTAAACACGAGTGTACTGGGAGTGTTAAAAAAACGTTTATTTCCGGAGTTCTGAACTGACAAATAAATGTGATTTCAGACAGAAGACATGGGACAAAGTCGAGCAACTATGATTGTGGTCGTCCTTTAGAGCACCGAGACAAAAAGGTATTTCTGTGTTCCATCATCCGTCCTCACAACTTCAACATCGCCAGGACCAATAAAAGCCATCGCTGCGATGACCTCCTCTTGTTATTTCTGAAGTATATTGTTCCATTTCCTCTGAGGCTCAGCAGGAGGAATGTCCTATTTCCTGCCCAATGGAGGGGGGGGGGGGGGGGGGGGCTGAGTCAATTGTTCCTCTGCTAAAGCCAAGTTCACACTACAAGACTTTGAAAGTTGTCAGATCGCTGTACTGTTCAGGAGTCGGCGATCTTTCATCGGGAGGAATCCCTGATGACCTTATCTGGTCTCCAACCAACATGTTGTCAATAAAACACAATAACTGACGCAGTAAGTGATATAATACCGGGCACGAGACAGGATGTTTTGTTCAAGCAATCTGGCAAACTTCCCTTGTAGTGCTGCTTGCCGATTGTGTCGTTGGCACACAACCTCCCCAAATATGGATTCCACACATCTCACCGTTTGGTTTCCTCGAGGTGCAACACAGCTTCTTCCCCGGGTTGCAAATGCAACATATACCGTAAAGTTCCTAATGTTCAACTTGTGACTTGCGCTCTCATTGGCTGCATCTCTCCGACGCGTCCAGGGACAAATGCAGTACTTTGATCCAGGAGACCGCCGTTTGTGTCCTTTGCTAAACTAAAAGCAAAACGTTAAAATGTTCTCACGTGGGTCGTTCGTCTCGTGACTCACGTGGTCACGTGCTAGTCATGTGACCCGTTTGTCACTTGCTGACGACATGAGTCGTTAACTTCCTGTGAAATAAAGACTAGAACCTGACAAGGTGTCCCTGCCACGTCAAACACTGACTCGATAGGTGCATCGAGAGCGCCATAGTTTGAAGCTTATCCACTGAACAAGCTACGGTGTTTGACGAGATGGGAATGAGAATGTTTTAAACTGATCCCGGTAAACAGAGAACGATGAGCATTATTTACACCAAAGAATACCAAAAGGGATGAGTAAGGGAAAAGACCAGTTGTATCTCACTCTTTAACTCTGATCCATCACTTCCTGCAGATGGCAAAGATTTCCTGCCCTTGGTAAGTATCGAATGCCAGAATTTGATTTGGGCCCATGAGGAAAGTCATCCCACTCATTCGGGATGGGAGGAGTTCCAGCTCAATTTCACAAAAGTTGGCATACAGCTGCATGAAAACCTTGCAAATTGCATGTTTGAAACAAACACAAATAAAGATTTCAAAGCTCAGAGACAGACTACTGTAAGGGCTGATGGACTGTTGTTCTTTCCAGTTTGTGCAGGGAATGAAAGCCATGAGGGGGCGTGGGTGAAACTATGCACACATTGTGCAAGCTCCAGCACTTGGGGCCCGGCCCGACTCATCACAGCTGTTCCACGCCCACATTCAGACGCAGAGCAAGGAATATAAAGTATTCAAGCCTGCTACAAACTTCTCAGCCATGTGCTGCGACAGAGATGAGCATCTGCGTCCGTTTCATAATTTTACTCGCAACGTTTGTGTACCGCTCGATGGAAATACTGGTGGATGGATGGATGGAGCCTGTTTGACACTGAAACCATACTGTAAGATCTCAGACAAGGTTTTAAATGATTCCAACAGTGGAATACGCTCCATACTTTACTTTTGGAATCCACCAATGTGTTTGCTTGTCCCCCCCTTGGTTCCATATTTAAAAAACAAACGTCTTAAAACATGTAAATGGAACAAGAAAAGGCACCAAATATGAACATTCGTAAAACAAGGACGGATTACCCAAATTAAAACAAAAGAATTGACATATCACACCATGTTGTTCCCCAGTTAAAATGTAGAATTACAGCATCACAAAAATGCTATGTCATGTAACGGAATATAAAAACAAAGCTAAAAGACGTTATTCCAGTCAAATGATTTCAGTCCGTCCTCCGTTGCTTTCCTAAGGTTCCTTCCATCTTTTTGGGGAGTTTTCCTGATCTGGGTCGAGGATCTAAGGCCAGAGGGTGTCATATGCTGTAAAGCCCCTTTCAGTAAATTTGTGATATTGGGCTATAGAAAGAATGGTCTAACTTTAAACTGGATTTATTTCTTATGGTGCCATATTCCAGGCAGAATAAGCTCCATAGACAAACAGTGGAACAGGCACAACCTGCTGTAAAAACGGAATTTCAGTATAAATAGTGAAGGTTTGAAGCTGAAACTCATGTTAAAATCCCCCCCATCGCTCCATCATGTTGATGGGTGACATGAGAAGTACCGGGTTTAGAAGCAGAGTCAGGCGGAGCTGGTTCCTCTTGCCCACATGTGGGGACCTCACAATGACTGTCAAAAACCACAACACCTACACTTGATTTGTGATTTCGTCAAAATTGTACAGCTGGCTAAGTGGGCAACTCATTTTCATTTTATCTTCAGAACCACTTTGCGCACAGGCTCTTTATATTCCGCCCAAATGACTGAGTCAGTAAGTGCAACCAATCAGCTGCCATTGTGCTCCCTGCGCCTCTCCCGGCCTGCCGAGCCGCCTCATGTGTGGGAGCCGCTGAGGTCTGTGGTAGCTTAAACAGCGTTGTAATGCACGGCCATTACACCGGCATGTCTCTGCAAAGATAGCAGTCTGCTGCTTAATGCTGCTGTTGTGGAAAAAAAAAAACATGGAACTGCAAAGTTGGTGGATTTTCTTTTTCCCCCCGTTTTACAAATTCAGCTGGAACATTTTGTTTTTTTTATCCCAAAGTGGTCGACAAGGATTACCTGAAGGGCTGACGTCGACCACGTTGTGGTCTCCAGAGGGAATGCAACCATGCAACCATTTGCAGCAACTACAGCATCTAAATTCACTCTCACACAAATGTCCTATTATTATTCATAAAAACAGAAATTGAGATCCTGATTTCACACCAAGATGCAGGAAATATGGATGAACAACAACACATTTCAAGCCTTTTTTCTGTTTTGCAAATTACTGTGCCAAGATTACTTGCAACGTTTTTTTTTTCCAATAAAATAGCGCGGTGTTCTTAACAGGAGTGGAATGTTAAGCATTTACCGCACAAAGCAGAATTCCGACTGTCTGGGGGACACACCCTGCTTCAGATCAGTGTTAGACGAAGAAGCTTTCCCTAATCCAAGTGCATTGAGTCACCCAAAGCACAGGGCATGCATGAGTCAAGCTATGAGCTGTCATCCAACCGCATCTACGGTAAAAGTCTTTAAACCTGGTGAGAAAGGCCACGCGTGAAGACGGGATGAAATGCCTGCCGTCGTTTAGAGGCACAATCGAGTGTGGAAATGCGGCCGTCCTTTCTCCCATTGGAACAAACCTGCATTGTGCATTACACCACCAGGGAAAGTTGTTTTGTCGTGGATTACATGTTGATGCATCGCAAATACGTTTGTAAAAACCAACACAGGACCTTCACCGAGGAGACTGATGGTAGTTTCATTTCCTAAACCAAAAGAAAGACGTTTTTTAAAAGCTAAAACTGTAATTCATTTTGCAGGAGACAGTGTGGCACGGGGATAAATCGCACTTTGACACTCTCTCCGCTAAGATTGCAAGAAGTAGTTGTGTAAATAATGTTTAAAAAAAGAGAGCTTGACATTTAGTTCAAATGCTGCTTTCTCCTTCACCTCCTCACATCTGGCAAGTCGCTGTGTGTACTGGGTGTGATATGACCCCCCACCCCCCCACCCGAAGGCCGAACTTAGTTAAGACGCTGTTGATAATGTCACGTTCATGCTGATGCTTTCAAAATAAACACCAAAAGGTTTGCAGCTTGCCGTTCCGAGGAGAATGGCAGATGCTTGGATTCAGAAACGGATTGCATTTACAACCCAGTCACAGCTAAAAAAAAAGAGGGTCAAAACATATCAAAACGATAATCGAAACTTCTCAAAGTTACACATTCTACCCACCGAGCTGCACACTCCCGAGACTTACATGTTGAATTGGTTTATGTATCTTGGAACCTTGAAATCAGCCAACAGCTCCCTTGTGTATCTCCAAGAACAATAGATGAAAAGGTGCATAGCAACAGCCTCACACATCTCTGTAGCACACACACACACACACACACACACACACACACACACACACACACACACACACACACACACACACACACACACACACACACACACACACACACACACACACACACACACACACACACACACACACACCACTCTCCACAGTGTCAGTGGGTGCCCTCAATGAGACTCCCAGACCATGGAGGTTAAGTGGAGCTCAGAGGGAGAGTCCAGCTGTGATGAGGGACCGCAAATCCCATAAGCCACCAGTCTCAGGGCAGGTTGGCACCACGGGAAGCTTTCGTAGGACCTGCGGCGAGAGCGGCTCTCTGCGTGTCGGGCGTGCGGGAATATTGGATGCGAGGAGAGAGGAATGTCTTGGCCCGCCTCGCCGACGTGAGAAGAATACCGTATTGTCTTGTTCGGAAACAAGCCGAGCGCTGTGCACGCTGTGACATTTCACTCTGAGAAATTAAAAACGTCTCAAATATTAGTGCTGAGCTCATTCTGAGCGATGTACCCCACCTCATGTCACTTTATTGGAAGTCTCTTTCCTCCCTAGAATCAGGACAGACAGTGAGTAACAGAGTCGTCCTCGTCTTAGAGCCGGCTGCTTGCTTGTTTGTTTGCTCCTTCGTGATTTAATCAAGAGAAATGCTTCCTCAGCATCGTCATTATTGATTACCATAACCTTTATTTAATCAGGTAATCTCACTGAGATTGAGATCTCTTTTGTGAGAGAGACCAAAGAACAGACGGGGAAAAAAGCATCTCTATAAATGATATGATTAAAAAAAACAGTTCAAATCATCCAATAGGATGAGACGTTAAAGGTTTACAATGGTTTGCACTTCGCTCCTTTACTTTGTGAAAACGCTAGAAGGCAGCGTTACCAGACTTAAATCTGAAGCAGTCATTGTCCGAGGAATTACATTCACATCGGATGATTCTTCATCTTATGATTCCGGTCCAAATGCCAACGCTCGGTGCCAATGCGGGAAGCAGTGCGCAGCACTTATGACTTTTATTCAGAGGGCCGACGTTTGTGTCCCATCATGGACATGCATATTTGTCTTTGTATTTGCTGTAACCATGTCATATGCAGCGCTACACTGCCGTATAGCGGGACAGGAGGAGGTTTCCACGAGACAGTTAGAGTCCCGAGACAGAAGAGGTTGAGGAAGATGGGTCCGAAAACACAGGGCGTCTTTACCGCGAAGACGTAACCAATTGACTGGGGAACAAACATGCATTGACACATGCAAAACTGGAGCCACAGTGGCAGGTAGAGCATCATAGTTCTGAGCGCAAGGCCGCTGAACAAGCTGCCCTATGTGACGCGTTGGGAGTTGCCAGAATCCCAGAGATCATGTAATGTAAAATTGAGACTCAACACATTGTGAAAATGTACATAAGATACACGCTTTGCATCTTCACCAGACATTGAATGCGTCTCATTGTGTGGGTGTTCTGCGTCTGTTCATAAGTTTTGTTTTTCTGTCTGAGTCACCTCTTCACTCTGTCCATGTTTCAAAGTTCTCCCACATCTGTTTGGGCTCATTACAGAGTCACTGTCCTCCTAATGGGATTTGTCTCAGAGTACATCAGAGGAATCCGATCAGTCATCATTTGTCGATGCTGTGGACCCGTCAACCTATCACTTTGACACCGACATTCAGAGATGCACAGCGGCTGACCAGACAGCAGAGGCACCCCCCCCCCCACGACAAAGGCAGCCTCTCTGTGTACAAATGCTGCATTATCCAGTTAATTCCTGTAGCTGGATCGAGATGCATGTCCCTGCAGACTGATAGAGGGAAGAATGAGTTCAGACCAGAGCTGAGAGGCATGACTGTCTGAGCTTTGTATTTGAACAGCAAACAGCACAGCAGGGGAGACAATTTCCAGCCTGCAGGCGAGGAGGCTAATCTCCCAATTAGGTATTAAATGTAGTCGTTAAAAACAGCGAAGGCAAGCGTCCTGGAACAACACGCAAGAAACGAAAAACAAAAAGATGTCTGTCTCATACGATCTTTGAGGCAACCAACACGAATAGGGCAACGTTGCTACTGTATATGCAATCAGGGGACTCTTTGAAGTTGCTGTTTGCAGTCGGCATAAGCAATGCATTGTGGTAGCGTATCGTTTTACAGGCCTTGCTTGGCTCCTGTGGTGCATATAATACTTGAGTGGGTAGTTTGTTTGATTCTCAGGATGGAGCTTCAATGGCTCCTGCCCGACATGGCACACTGAAGCGATCCACTGTGGGAAAGCATCAGTGCGTCACATGAAGTGTTTTGTCGAGTGTTGCAATGGCAGTGTTTATTTCTCTAATTGGCCGGTTTATTATTTCCACACTTAACGCAGGAGAGGGTAATGATGCACTGGGTGATACCTCTCATTGTTGCATGTCCTCACTTGAAATCCATTTACGATGCTCCGCTAACGTGGGTAGCTGAGAACTGCTCACATTTCCATCCATTTCATTTAACACTGACCGGTGATGACGGCCAAAAGAAAACGTTCCCACAGGTTCATACGACAGAGGACGAACGCCTTTGGAAAGTGTGAGAGGTATTAAATGAAGGGTATTACAATTGTCCCGTTTAGTTTTATTATTACTATCCTGTACATATGATATATATCGCATGTCTGTCTGGAAGAGGGATACCTCTTCAGTTACTCCTTTGAAAGTGTTGTATGACGTACAGACGGTAAAGCCATTTGGGGAGAATTTGGGATTAAGGGTTATGTAAATTAAATTTGACCGACAGAAATTGAGACAAATAATAACATATAGGGTACATAAATACATGCATCAACCCAACCACGTAAACCTACGTTAGGAGTTCATTTTGAAGACACACTAAGCCTCTAACAAGCGGAAACTAAGTTTTCTTCAAAACTTCAAAACCTTTAAATGCAGAGATGCTGTCATGAGGCATGATGAGGACTCAAATGCAGACAGACAGTCAGGTGTAGTGAAAAAAGGTTTTAATGGTTAACCAAAAACAAACAGGGAATCCAAGGACAAGACAAACGATGGGGGGGGGGTCCATCAGGAAAAGGCAGAACAGGCAGACTGGAAACCCGGGAACAGGACGAGCAAACGGGCGGGTAGGAAACAAACAATGACCTGGCAGCGAGGGAGTGAGAGAGAGACAGGGGATTAAGAAGTGACTAGAACAGGTGAGGAGCGTTGTGCTGATGAGGGAGTGCTTGATTACAGATGTTGGACAGGTGAGGGGAGTTGGACAGGTGAGGGGAGTTGGACAGGTGAGGGGAGTTGGACAGGTGCTGAGGGAGTGGCTGAGTTGAAAAGTGGAGAGCTACAGAAAAACACCCCCCGAACACGTAAGGCAAAGCCTGATTGTGACAGATGCATTTAAGTTAATAAGTAAAACTATTTCTTATAAAAGAAAGACATTTTTGTCCGGTTTGATCTGTGAGATATACGATACTGTGTGTGTGTGTAAACTCTGTGGCCGTTAAAAACATGGAAGTAGACAATTGTACTCATCATTTTGGCATTTCAACTAAAAGTCAAATGCATTTGTAAAGAGGGCTTTAACAATCGCGTTCATCACGGGGCAACCGAGGACATAAATAGCAATGAAACCGACTGAGGGGAAAGAAAGATCGAGATACGAGGCTGGACATTAAAGGGATGCACATCAATTATGGAGCAGATTTGATTACTACCGTAGGAAGAGAACAAATGCAATTCTGCCCTACTTTCTGTCGGCTTTGAATACCGTTCGTCCCTGTCGGTTCAAATCACGTCACAACTCGAAATAATTTGCTTACAAATGATGGAGAACTCCACATTACCATTGGTAAATACTCAATTTATTGCGTTCACGTTTGAGGCATATATACGCATAACTTATGTCAAATGATTTTGTCTCCAGTGAAACGATGACCTTCAATTTGCTTTATCTGCAAAAAGACGAGCAGCCATTTAGTTTTAATGTCGGACATATCCTGAGTGTGTTTCCTGTTAACGCATGTTGATCACATAAGAATCCCTGATAAAAAGCAATGAAGGGAAACAGAAAGCTTAGAGGAAGTGCTTCTGCTTATTATTGTTCAGTTATATGGAGAACCATATGAAGAGTTCCTTGTTCATTGTGGGGGCATTTTTTAGGAATTCTCTGGGCTGAATCAACGGTAGCACAGCAAGTTCACCAAAACAACAACGAAACAACAGTTTCACAAAGCTCACATCTGTAAATGCGTGATGCCATATTTACACAGGACTAATGGCTCCTCTGCTAATCACCCCACAGCTGTTGCGTCATAAAACACATTTGCAGTATTCTGGATTCCAGATCTCATGATTCATTGGCAGGACTTTTGGTTTACCCAATTCATGGTGTCTGGCGCCTCTCCTCTGACTTTAAACATCTCGTTCGCCCCTATGGATTCGTCCAGTTGATCCAGTCGCTGCAACACAGAAACCAAACCCCAAAATAAACAAAGTACACCACATTTCTGTTGCCATGGTTCCACCGGGCATCCTGTAAACTCCCAAGAGCAGCACTGAGCTATGAAGCATTTGGGCATGGTGGTCACGTGACACCACTGGACCCAGGAAGTCTGAAGAGCTGTTTAGTTGTCCTATGTATTTAAGATCTAGACAGAAAGAATCAGCTGTGATGAAGAGCGATAAAGTCCGGTAGGGCCGCTGACCAAAGCTTCGGTGTTTGAAGAGTTGAGACTGAGAACGTGTTGGAATAACGCATGGTAAAGAAATAGAAAAACACAAACCGCCTGTGTGTTTCTGGGCACCCTTGCTCACGGACGTGGGAGTGTAGGTGCTTGGTGAGCAGCTCTAGATGCAGTAAATGGAGCCTCAATGTTCAGAATCGTCAAATGTATTGTTTAAAACGTCCTGGTATCCCTGCCATGACTCCTGCAAGGGGGATCCGTCAACATGTCCACAGACTAATAATGGGAATACATTCCCATTATTAGAGATAGATTATTCAGCCTATGGAGGGATTCCTCCATAAAGGACTATAAAGAGCCGGGAACCCAAAAAAACAAATCACATATGAAATTATTTTTTATTCTCACAACTGATTATTGTCAGTATCGTCAGCAGCAGTCTGTCTTTATCGTCACGCAGTAGACGATCTGAGCTGGAAATGATTTTTCTAATCAAATTGCAGCTTTTATTATAATGTCTATTGAGGCACATTACATCTTCCCCGACTGTCCTCCTCAGATCACATCAGTTCTTTGTGAATGTTACTTAACATGTAAACTGTAATTGTTGTTTGTTCATACCAGATTAAGGTAAGACAATGGGAGTGATGTGAAAAATGGGTGGGTGGGGGATGGGTGGGGGGGGGGTTGGTAATATAGAAAGAAAGAAAAATAAAAGCTGTCCCGACTCTTTAATTTAAGGGCGTTCTCCTGTCTGTCTGTCATGACCCTGCCTCAGGCAGCTCGGGGTCAACTCGCAGTCAGGGTCATATAAGGCAGAGTTCGTCACTGCCACCCCCACCCCCCCACCCCCCGGGCCTTTGGGTGAGGTTAACCTGCAGGCGAAGCTAACCAGGTGAAAGAGGCAAAAAAAAAGAAACATGACGATATGATTCAGTCTCTCAAGCGGCTCTCAAAGCCGGATTGACAGCAGTTTACCTTCCTGCGCCCGACACGTCCATCATCCTCCTGCAAATTCCAACACAGATTTTGCAACACTGAAAGGCGAGTCCCCCCCCCCCTCCCCCAGAGTATCAGTGACAGAGTGTCCGAAGCCCCGTCCCAACGGCCGCCCTGTAATAACCGTTTCTGAAAAGCCTGTTTGACTAATTCTACAGCGTTTGGCACGTAAAGGCAGCTGTCAGCAAAGCCCGTCTCAAATAACATATCTGTGAAGTAATTGATAAGAGCAGAGAGAGTGGTTGTGCTTTGTGTGTTTTCAGGTGTGTGTGTGTGTGTGTGTTCCTGTGTCATGGAGGGGGTTGGTAGCTGTGGTGGAAGGAATAAATTACCTTTACTTGTACATTTTAAAAAAGCTGTAAGCTTTATTTTTTTATTGTGTAAATTTGATAAGAAACCTCTGAATAAGCCGCCACAATGTTCGAGTCTGTAGCTGCTAGGTGATACAGACTGTTCGCTGACTTGGTCAGTCGTCTGTTTCATGATCTGAAAGTGAGCAAGTTCGTCATTTCACACAGTAATCCGTTTGGCTTTTTAATCAATAAAATGCATATAAAGCTCTCTTACTGATGAACGTTCAACAAAACATCCTTCGGCCTGCTCGTTGCGTTCGGCTGCAGCTGTGAGGTCACTGATCGCCAAGATTGAAGACACACCTGTTTCAGCGATGTTGACATGAGTCACCTGGAGAATGTAGCTTCATGATTCGATGTTAAAATATGTATTTATTGTAATCGACGAACATAAATGAATTCAGCCGTCCATCCTTTAATGTGTAACAGGATCTGGTGTTGGTCAATATTTTTTTTTCTCTTTTTGCGTTTGCAGGTCATTCTGACAATACAAATGTGAAAGAAGGAAAGAAAGCAAACTAAATGTTATCTGAACTAATAACCCAGCGTACACATGAAGAGACTGATGTTTTCAGCTATGGCCATGTGAGTTAAGTCCCTGAGTTACATTGTAAATCCTTTCATGGTGGTTTCCTCATACATTCACATGTTTCAGTGAGATTTGTTTTCCATGTGCAATTTGTCAGTTTTTTTTTATTTTTTTTAATCGGACACAAAGTCGACATACAACCATGGCTGCTCCTGAGGCAGATCAAGGGAAACACGTGAGGCTGCTACCAGCGACCATGTTGAATTATGACGCGTCTCGGGGGTCGGGGGCTGAAATCAATACTAACCTTCCTCCTGGTTCACATTATCATGAAAATAAATAACATGTATAAAAGCAGCCTGGTCTCACAGAAATACGGGAAATAACCACAACCTCTTGAAGGGATGGTTCAGGTGTTTTGACGTGGGGGGTGCATGTGGTAGTGTACACCGTATGGGCATCAGGACCCCAGAGAGGCCGACAGCAGCAAAGTAATGGAGGCGGCATCAAAACGTATTTCAGCCACCTAAAAGAAAGACCCAGTGAAAAAATCAACATCAGTTTAAGAGTGTGTGATATTTAGAATATGTTATGAACTGAAAGTGAAACTTATCTCAACTGAGATATACGAGAAACAGCTGGGCCACTGGGTCACATCTGGAGGCAGACCAGTCATGACCTTATCTTCTGAATCTGCTGTTATGCAAGATGAGGAATACAGTTACTTCACTGTAACGCTGTCTCTCTCGTGGTTGCAGCTATTGATTGATTGAATGTGTGAGGACAGCTGGTTTAAGTTGTGATCTGGCACCGGGCTTACTCTCTCTCTCCCAGGATTGCGTATGTGGGCGTAAGTCTTGCGTGGCCCAGTCGGGCCGGTGGGCCGGCCCCGGAGCTCCACGTCCAGCAGCCCGAGACCGAAAACAGATGGGCCGAAGAGCCAGGATTCGGTCCGCGGGGATTCACTTTGTTTTATGTTTCTCATGTCAAATTGGCCGTGCTTTCCTGCTCTGGTTGTTTTTCTCAGGAGGACTTGATTTGATCTGACTCCTTCTCTTTTGCTCTCCACTCTTCTTCTCTTTCTCCATTTAACAACTCATCTGTCCCTTCCTTTTGTCTAATATCACCTTTTCACCTTACCTTCCATGCCCCCTTAATTCATCCCTCCTCTCTCCTGATTTCTTCCCAATCCCCCCCCCCCTCCCCCCTCCGTTCTGCACTCCTTCCCTCCTCTCTCATGATTCTTCTTCTACCCCTCCTTTCTCTAATCATCTTCCACCGCTCCCCTCTCCATCCCTTTCTTTTCTCCTCTCCTCTCTCCTTCTCATTCCTCGCCTTACTTCACCCCCCCCCACTCCATCCTCTCATAACAGCTCATGGAATGACAGGATAACATATGAAGCCAATCATCCCTGGGAGCGGCTCTGAAATATTTTCTATTTTTCTGGCCCCACCAGGATTTCCTTGCAGTGTCTCCAATAGCTTCCCTGTTTTCTGAACAGATTGTTTCTCAATTCTGTTCATTATGAACTTTTGATGCATGAATATTTCAGTGCGCGCAACTGTCAACAAGGTACCAAAAGCAGGGACGTAGAGGTAGAAAGACGCTAAAGCTTTGATCCGAATGACGATTACAGTTGATAAAAACAAAGATCTCATTTAAAAACAATGCTAATTTCTGCGACCCGTGTTTAAGAATGCACTCAATCACTTGAATATGTATCAGTCACATTAATTGCAACATGAATAGTCAAGCAGTTTACTCTCTTGTACTGTAAAGTCGGGAACAAAACGCATATATAAATGTCCTGTTGCACGCACACAGATTGTACGCTTCGGGCAATTGTTTTCATAGAATATATGAAGAGCACAACCCACAATCCCAAGGGCACTGGTGTTTCCAAAACAGCCAGAAGCACGTTCATTGTTTTCGTCTTTTCATCTTATATTCACCAGCATCCACACTAACTTTCAGAGCTCTCTCACTTTAACACATGATTTAGGATTTGTACCAAACAAGCCAGTTGCCATTAAAACACAGAATGGGTTGGCATCGTACGTTTCTGCAAACAACAGGATGCGTTGAACGTCGTCCAAAAATACGTTGAGTGAATTTGTTTGGTATGAGCCTCGTATCACGCTGGCAGGAATGCATGAATGCTACGTGGCAACATTAATACAACCAGTTGGGTTTGGCAACAGAACCTTGTGGTTATAAAAATGGTCTGTGTTCAAATATGACCAGCAGCAACATAGTAGCTTGTGTGAATCAATGCATCAGTTGCCCGTCGCAGACTTTCCAATGAAGCGTAACAAAATGAATAATGTTATGTGACAAGCGTAACGTAAGCATTTACTTTTGACACAAAGTGGTCTCCTGGGTCAAAGTCCTACTGGCCCTTCCCACCCTCAGTGGGCTTTATCCCTCGTTATACTTGTTATTATCCGACCTAAACTGCAATACCGGTGGCTCGTTGTGCTTGCTCGGTAAAATATATAAACATGAAACACATCAGCGGTTTGAAGAAACCTACGATGCCCACATGTTTTTCCTGTCGACTGTATTCCACATATAATTCATTTTACCTGAACAATGAGCTTTGTCCGACATAATGTGTTTCATAAAGCTTATCATCTAAACAAGAAAATCCATTAAGATGGAATATAGGAGCAAGTGCTAATTCACAATTGGGGAAATTGAAAGGATTCATGAAGATTAAACATATTTAACCCTGTAGGTTTTTTTTGACTTGAATGCAAATGAAGTGTGAGGTGAATCTCGACTCTGCTGCTGTGTGCGAGTGTTTTCTGGGCCGGGAGTGTGTCTGCAAGCTGCAGCGCCTCTTTAATGAGCGATCCCCCCTCCCTTACTCCCTTACTCTCCCCTGACAGGACTCTGGGTAGCGGGTCTTAACAGGGGTCCCTGTTGCCCGGCGATGCAGGCGCTTCATATCGGCACTACACTGTCTTTTCAAATTCATATCTCCCTGGAGTCCCGTGGGTGGCAGCTTTGGATGCAGCCTAATCAGAATTCTCCTCCTTGTGAGTCCACATTGTGTGTGTGTGTGTGTGTGTGTGTGTGTGTGTGGGCATGTAAAGGATAAGTATAAGAGGATAGAGCTATCTCAAAGGTCTCGCATGTGGGAGCTGAGACTCCGAGATAATTCTCGCTGTGTCGTGCAAGATTTCGCCTCGACAGAAAAGGTTGGGATGGTGCGTTCCAGAACGTGCGATAAGCAGGGGTGTGGCTGAGCTTGTAGGTGGGAACGGCAGAACCTGAGCCTTGTAGTCGCTTGTTATAACCCGGAGCGTTTCCATCCTGAAGCTCAGCTCACCAATCAACAGTCACCCTGACACCTGCATGTGTAAGTCTCGGCTCACGTGAGAGGAAACTGGCATGAACTGAGGTGCGGGTCATTGAAAGGGAGAATGTAATCCGATCCCGCTGCAGGAGATGACCCTAAATTGAGATATTTTAGGGGTATTAGATGACAGATGTTGACGTCTTAGCCTGCAGCCCCAGTGTCAGCAAACTGCAGCCGTTTCTTCACCCGATACCTGCACCAGTGGCGGTAACTCGTGTCAGAGTGCGGTCCGTCTTCATCTGGTCAAGTTTAGACGTGAAGATGGAAGTGAACAAGTAGCCATGAGCATCTCGCTTATCAGCGGGTGTTCGCTTCCCCTCCACTTCCAGCCATGATTGTGCTGTTTCCATCGAGGAGCAGGACTTTTATACTGCAGTGAACAACGAGGCCACAATGTGACAGGAGCACAAAAACACCCCAAAACGGCTTTGGGGTTCAGAGTGTGAACTTTGAAACTTTCACAAAAAAATGTCTTCTTTCTTGCATCATATGCGTTTTACTTCCATTACATGTTTAATACGTAACTCCTACTCGTACGCAATAACTGTGAGTGCATAACTTTTGGTTATGACCACGGATTATAGGAACCTTTACAATTAAATACAAACGTAAGAAAAACTCCGCTGTGATCAGGACCACAGAAAACAGACTGTAGGTCAGATCACAAATTCTGTTCTGGCAGATATGAATAGTTTGTTGAATGTAGGCAGCCCGAGCAGTGAAGTATTTACCCCCGGAATATTACGGAATATATCTGAATAGAGTTGTGTTTCCTCTCCAAGTCGTCGCTGATCCTGAAGTCTGCAGCGCTGCTCCAGAGAATCAACAAATCAATTTATTTTAAACAGATTCTCTGGAAGGTAATTGCTGCCCATATTTTAATCACAGATTAATTATTGCAGCAAGAGAGATATGAATGCATTCACTCCAACATGAGACAGTTAGCATTTTGTATAAATGAACGCCGCTTCCTCTAAAGAGAAGCCTTCACTGCATGAACCTCACGGTTACATGTGCTTTATCGTCACATGTTCCTGGCCTCCGCCATTACTCTGTGAAACACTCACTGATTCAAGTGAAAGTGGGTTCATGAAATGTTAACACTGGAGCTCCTACACAGAAGGACTTACAGTAGCTGCAACACCAGAAACACATGAATGTTTCATTGATTATGGACCATGTAAAAACAAAAACACACAGTACGATAGTGTATCGGATGTATATCATTTACTTTTTGATGAGTGAGATGATGCTTTCAGTAGGAATGTGTCCCTGTGTGCGTTCACCTGAGGGTTCAAAGGTTTAAGGGCAGCCAGTGAAGCTTTCTGTAGAGCATGTCAAAAGGAAGGAAACATTAGCTTTCACAGGAGACCTGTCTGAACCTGAAACATTGGTCATTTCCTGAAGCACTTAAAATGACTGTTTACATTTCCTTGCCTCTCCCATTCCCGAAAATCAGCAGCATGGCTTCTTAGTTTAAATACTGTATGATTGAAAAGGCACACGTCATATAAAGTTATATGCTCAACACATACGCACGGTGATGTTCTACCGTCAGGAAACATCTTTGGGCAACTTGTTTCTACAAACAAACAAAGTGACATCTCTGAAGCAAAATAGGTTTCATGAATAAGTTTCATATCCGCCTCGGATCACGCTTTCAAAAGCCAGCGTGTTTAACGTTGTTACGCAGCCATGTTGTGCTCGTGAGGCTACTTTTGGTTTCACACGGGACGCGAGCAGCGTTCTCCTCTCACATCTCTGTGTCTGCTTCACCTTCCCTGTGGGGACGTTCTCGCTTCTTTGACTCGTTTATTATGTACGTTTCAAGAACAACCGCTCTATATTCTACGTGACTCTGACCCAATGCAAGAACGCAGACATTAAACATATCTGCGGTTTGCAGAAACGTACAACTCCCCCAAAAAAAAATCTGCCAACTCGGCGTTTTTAAGATCCGACTACAGTTGGCAACATTTCATTCATCAAAAGAATCGCTCGATATTCTATGTTGCTCTGCAGAAACCTCAACATTCAACGTATTTGTGGTTTGCAGAAACGTACAATGCGTACACACATGTAGAATATAAACAAGATAAATCACATTGATGGCTCAAGTTGTACGACCCCACTTTATAAAGTGGATCGGAAAAATAGGAGAAAACACAAGAGGGGCCTGAAGGAGAATGACAGAAAGAAGCTGTTACAGATGTGTGTGCAAACTGCAAATGGAGTTCAAGTGTTGAACATACCTGGTGAAGTTCGCTTTAATACATACGGTGAAAACTAACTCTACGTTTGAAGCTAATTTACCTTGAGGGACGAGGTGAAGATGGATGGCTGAGCTTATTGAATGTGTGATTTCGACATCGGAGACTTGTTCACGTCCCACAAAAGAAGCTAACGATGGTTTCTTCAGGTTTTGAAGGCGATCTGTCAGCATCTTAACAAAGTACTTTAGTTGCCTAAATGTAACCAGATTGAGGTAGACCAACTATTGAGTACTAAAAAACAACCATTTCTTATTTTAGTAAAGTATCTCTCTCTCCGGCTCCCGTTAAGTATCGTTGTTGTGAAGTAATTTGGCCATCAGGCTGTTGCATTTCTTCCTAACCTCAGAGCACGAGTTAAGAGTCTAAACTGGGAAAGCGTTCAATCGTCTCGCTCTTGTTCTCCCGAACTCCTCGGCGGCTAATCGATGGGTGAGCGGCATTAATGGAGATGTGTAAATGAGTCCAAACGACTGGGCATTCACAGGCTTCATTTCCTCAGTGATTAGATCAGGATCTCCTCCCATACAATGATGTTTTCATTATCCTTCACTCCGCTCCCTTCTTTTCCTCTCCTTTTGTCCATTAGGCGAGGCAGCTATGGGCCTCGCCGTGAAACAATAACGCCGGCAGCGCCGTCGCGCCGCACTGGAAGACGTGATCGTCTGATCATCCGACTGCGACGAGAAGGTCACCTGAGCGCAAAATGAGCTAATGTCAGAAGTCAGCGGCCGTCAATAAGTCGATGCTTATTCTTGTCGTATTTAAACTGAAATCCAAAACACTGAATGTTGTTGATGGCGCTACAAGATGACATCACTGGTCTTACTTCTAACAGCGACACAGATAATCCATGTTACACGCTGATGTGTTTATATGAATATGTGTTTGCTCTATTCCACGTCTGTGTGATCGCAAAGATAACTCTGCAATAGGCTGCGATGCTGTGGTCTGTCATGTAGCTGCCCACACTGTCATGAGACAACGTTACATGATATTTTAACAAAAAGTCTCCATTTTTTTGTCCGTTTTCCTACGAAACTACGGCAACACGTGTCGATTTACGCTCGTCACATGCATACAATGTTTTCAAAATGAAAACGAACCTCCGTCTTCACAGGAAACAACCCAGTGAGGTTTAAAAGTGTGCACGGAAGTTACGTGACAAATAAATCAACTTCTGGTTCCACGCGAGGTCTCCTTGCTGGAAGATGCTTTTTGTTTTACATGTCTTTAATGTCGCCTGGGCAGCTAGTGTGCAGTGAGTTTATTGGAGTTTTTTTGTTATTTAATTTTTTTTGCTATGTACAGCAAGCATGTAATATGTAGTAAGCATGCTGTAAAAAATAAAACAAAGAGCTAAAAGAGCTAAGAACTGCAGAGTCAGCCGGAAACGCCTTTTGTAATCGTTAAATTATTGACATAATATTCCTATATATGATAAATTGTGTTGATTTAAATTTATTTTATTACCTTTTAAAGTCTTTCCAAAAATGAACTAATGATATAATAATTAGTATGATTGTATCTTTGTGTGAATGTGATTTTTGGATAATGTACTTTTCTTTGGTGTACCCAACATGTACAAAGCATTCAGTTTATACTTCAGGTGTTTCCGATTTCTGCTTCCCAAGACATGATTATGATTTCCCACCAAAGATAATCACTATTTATTTAAAGCAATACGAAATATACAAATTCAAGCCAAATGGTAATGACACACACACACACAGTCAACACCAGTAATTTAGCTCATCAGGTATACGCCACTGATGAGTTTGCACATATTTCCGCACATAATTAGCCGGCATGCAGTCAGTAAACTCAGCTTTTAAATGAATGCTGTATTTACAGTCATTTCTTTATTTTGGCAGTGTTACCTTCCTCCTCTCCATCTCGTATCCACATGTTCCACTGAATCTCTGTCTTTTACCCAATTCCATATCCTTTCTTGGCACGAGCGTCATTACATAAGCAATACTGCCAAACTGTCTGGCGGTGTGTCCCCAGCCACACAGCGTTGGTTCCTGTTACAGACTATATTTACCCGACTGCGCCACAGAAATATCCGACAGCCTCGGATATCTGCTGCAGGTAGCCGACCTGCTCGTTGTAATGGGGAGATTATTCCTGATTGCATTGATCTGAAGCTATATTTAGGAGCCAGCAATGTACAAAACATTTATCAGAGTCGGCGAGCTGCTTCGGCTCTGGAGAATACTCCCATTTCTTTCTCTTTTTTTTCTGCTCGAGGCATTTTTTTATTTGTCTCCAAGGAACAGCAGTGATGTTTCTGCTCAGTGGCTGCGTGTTGTTTTAGTTTGGACCCCAGGAACTGTGGGAAAAAGGGTAGAATTCCAATGGGTTCTTAAAAACTGATGGAAGAGATGTGAAGCTTTGAAAGAGCGTGCACTCTGGCTGCCGGATTCTGTTGCATCAGATATCAGGCATCAGATATCCGCCAGTGCAGCTCACTGCTGATGTGATGGAGGTGAAAAGCAGTCTTTTGAACTTATTATTTATTCAATTGGTCAACCGCTTTTAAATGTATTTATTCATGATTCTCTTCAAATACAGATCTAGTTATGGTGTCCTGTGATGTTTCAGAGAGAATCCCTTCAGAAACACTGAGCTTATTTTAAGGGTCAAATGAAAAGATTGTTGTTAGTATTGTCAGAAATGTTGATAACTGTCAGCTTTAACATGAAATAAATCAGCATCTGCCTTCAAAAACATATCAATCTAACAACCGACTGCACGCGCATAATACACACCAACTCGCACACACATAACCAGTCGACTGCCGATATACACAGACCCTCACTGTCTTAGATTTTAATCTCACAGAGAGGATTAAGATGCCAGATCTCGTCTATCCACGTTAAAAAAGCCTAATCTCACTCTAACAACAAGGGACTCATTTAAATGAAGACGTCTTTGGCGCTGCCTGGACTTCTGTCACAGCTAAACTTGAACGTCTTAATTACTGATTTCATCCAGTGTTGAGTCTCAAAGTCTTATCTCTGTGAAAACAACACAAAAAGAAAATCTGCCGGCGGGGGTGAGATAAATCAGCAATGCAAATCAAATACAAGTATGTTGTTAAGAGGAGTGACATCATCCTGACACAGCTGGAGTGTTTAGTGTGATCTGTGCCAAGCCTCCATTTGCCTTCTCTTTCCCACATGGCTAAAGAAGAAGGCATCTTTTTCATGAACAACTGCATCGACTCAAATGTTGGGATTGTACTTCTCTGCAAACCATGGATACGTTGCATGTGGATTTATTTAAACGTTACTTATGCTGTTGCGATTTTACATTACATTGCTACGTTACGCTGTTACGTTACGCTGTTACGTTGCGCTGTTATATTACGTTACGCCGTTACGCTATTACGGTGCGCTGTTATGTTATTACATTACATTGTTACGTTGGGCTGTGACGTTACGCTGTTATGTTATTACGTTATGCTGTTACGTTACGCCGTTACGTTATTACGGTGCTCTGTTATGTTATTACATTACATTGTTACGCTGTTATGTTATTACGTTATGCTGTTACGTTATGTTATTACATTACATTGTTACGTTGGGCTGTTACATTATTACGCTGTTATGTTATTACATTACATTGTTACGTTATGCTGTTGCACTGTTACGTTATTACGCTGTTACGTTATTACGTTGCGCTGTGCTGCTACGTTACGCTGTTATGTTGTTATGTTATTACATTACATTGTTACGTTGGGCTGTTACGTTTTTGCACCACTATAAAAGGCTCTAAATTATAGTGCAAGTCACGACCAGTGTCCAATGTTTGGAAGCCCTCAATATTACGTCATCACATCTTACAGACCATAATATATAATATATATCTCAGTATTTATTCCTTGTTGATGAAAAATATCGTCACCTTCCTAAAATAATGGCCCAAGTCATTTTTTTCAGGTTTTTCAGAAAACATAAAATAACACGGCCTAACACTCTTGAGTCTTGACATAGGCCATTATATTACAGGGGTAGAATAGCATGATCATCTGAGGATGTAGGCGATTTTCCCAGAGGTGGCCAGCATCATAAGGAGATGATTTAGGCAACAAAGTCATTTTTGTCAAAAAATGACTTGGGCCATTATTTTAGGAAGGTGACGATATTCAAAAAGCCACCACAGGATGTCAACAATGCCAGAAATAAAGTCTGCGGTTTGTTCTCGTTAGCAGCCTGGAAGATGACGATCATATGTCAAAGAAACACATCACAACTTCATGCTGTGTACTTTGGTGTGGTGTGTAGCTATTTATCACTGGTAATTGGTTGTTCTGTTGTCCATTTAAGTGCAACTTCCAGGGGATACATTTCGAAATGTTTGGCTTGAAGAGTTGATGAGGAGTGACTGAAAGCACCATTAGCTTTGGTGTCTGGGTGGGAGGTTCAGATGATCTTGCAGGTCGTGGAGGACTCACCTTTGTGGGCCACACGCGATGCCTATATGGTGGATCGAGCCTGTGGATTTGGACACTATGCTGATCAATTTGACTGTAATAACAAAAATAAAATATTTAAAGGTTTTGCCAGAATGAAACATGATGTAACAACCTCCTAGGCTTTCAATTGACCTAGTCAGTCCAAAGTGTTGTTGTACTTTATAATGATTTGAAGCTACACACAAAATCAAAAGCATGAATGAATGCACACCCACAGAGAACATTGACTGTGTTCAGTATTTGCCACTGCCTTTCTTTAAAACTGACTCTATACGTGATGAACAGAAAATGAAGCCAGATATTTCTACCTTTTTATGAAATGGTTACCTAACAATCATGACCTTCACAATATGCAAGCACAATCGCACACTTCGTGTTACTGCACGAAGTGTGTGTTACACACAGTCCTCGTCTGGGCACGGCGAGTGAAGATTTTTCAAATTTGAGCTCATATGAAAGAGGAGGCAGTGCGATGTCCTCGGGGAGCCGAGCGGAGTTGAGTTACACGCAGTTTAAGTGTCTCCCTGCTGCACGGTGTGTTCCATAATGCTACTCCTGCCAACAATAAAGAGCACAGAGGCCTGGTATGCTGAGCCAGCACTTCTTGTTCCCCATTTTCCCTGCGTTCGGGAGGAAAGTTCAAACCCAGAGATGCAAACTCAAAACACCAACGCACATCAGAGAAGATATAACTGAGTGCCGATGACAGATTGGTAGAATTCATGCCAGTACATGTACACCTCTTGTAACAGTGTGTAGAGTAACAATGTACCGAAATATAATGCAAAACTCCACCAAAACCGTGGCGTCACACGCAAACGCATAGTGTCTCTTGCTTCAGTTTTGAGTTAGATGTGAAGCATCTGCAAGCCCGACAGTATCATCCATCCACAGAACTGCATGCACAAGCAGTTTCAAAACAACCGGCGCCACCTACAGGCAACAAAGGTAATAGCTTCTTCAACTACAACACTTGCAGCTCCTGCTGGCAATGAGCGTTGTAATCGCTTTTGGGTTTGTCATTTTTTAAAGCTGCTGTTATTTCACGTGCATTTAAAGATGTTATAACTGATGTTTTTATTTAACAACTATTACTTTTTACTCAAAGTGTCAGAATCATAAGCTGGCATGCCGAATACATGACATATCTTGAGGTACATTCATTGTATAAAAGCTGCTGGACCAGGTCCACTGACTCGGCAACCCCGGCTTGATATTAGTGATATATTGCGATTGGTGGGAATTGACATTTGTTCATGTTGAGTCACTCTGGGAAGCTCGACCGTAGGTGTTGATAGATTATCTCAAATGTAAAAACATCTGTCAGTGAGTGACAAAAGCAGTGTGTAAACGGAACGATTGACACCCCGTCCATCAATGAGTCGGCCAAACGCTCAGTCATCAATCAAGCAATCTGTACCGTTGTTTAAAGTCCCGAAGGCAAAGCAATCTCAAAGGTAGTGAGAAAGTAAAAATATTTTTAAAAAACAGAATTCATTCTTGTGTGTGTGTCACAGCAAGACATTATCGACGAGTGTCGGTCCTTGAACAAGATGAATAGAGAAACCCTGCAGTAAAACACTGAGGTGAGATGACATCGCAATAGAAAGCAATGAATGTTTCCGCCCTGCACTCAGTTAATGAAACCCGAGGACACGCGATGGGTCTCCCTCATTGTTCAACGCTGAGGTCGACTTCTGAGGAGACTTGAATGAGATTATGTAAATCAGCACGGCGCCGCGGCTCTGGAACTTGCTTGTTATGAGAGAAATTGTGATGTGTCATCCTTACCCGTCACCGGTGGAAACGCTTAACTACGCAATACCATAAAAATCGACGTCAACAGCTGATCAAAGATAACTCTGATGCAATTGAAACTGTTCACCCGTCGTCAACTTATTTGGGGAATTAGACACGGTGATGCAGAAAACAGCCGATGAGACCTCTACGGAGGCCCTGAGAGGTAAGTGTGAAAAACTGAAGTTCTGATCTCCTGTGTGTGTGACTTAAGACATGGGTGTGTGGGGGGGGGGGAGATTTTATTCCCAGATACTTTTTCTGAATTACTTTTTTCACCTGTGAAAACAAAACATAAATTTGGCAGGTTGGTTTTTTGTTGTAATTCTCATTTCTGTCACAAGAGGCTCATTACTACTTAGGACTAAAAACTCTCCCAGGTGAGTTTACATTTGTACATTCAACACACAAAACAACACATTCTTGCCCCAATGTGTAAAATACCGCAGCTTGGTCATTGTGCCTAAGCTTCAAACTAGGACGTTCTAGGATCCCCTCACAGGAATATAGGCAACAAACCCACTGAGTTAGGTTTAGAAAAAGGGCGTGGTTGACGGATAACTTGACTCATGTCATGACTAAAGGGTGACTAAAGGATGACCAACAATTCACAAGACTAACGACTGATGTGACTCAACCGACTAACGACAAAGTGTCAACGTTTGCTTTTCCGGGACACTAGATGTCTCCTGGACAAAAGTCCTGCGTTTGTTTTCGGCCTCTCTGGGCTTCCGTAGTCCGTTCACTCTCTGGAGCATTTTCAACATGGCTTCTCCAAGCCGAGTCCTCCAGCGTCCAACATTCAACTCCTCTTCTTTTCGCTTGAATTCAGGTGTTTGAAATGTCCAATGATCAGATCTCTGCCTCTATCCATGATTTAAGGATATTGAGCCTTTTTCCTTCTACTGCTAAAAGATTCATGCACAAACTTCAGGCCAGAAGAAAATGTATTAGTTAGTTATGCACTCCTCAATATTGAACGCATTCTTCGGGCCAAATTTACTTTTTCTTCAAACCATTTTCATAATTTCAATAGAAATCACTCAATACGACTTATGCATCGTGAATCACTTCAAGAAATGATCAAAAAGAAAGACGAAGCGTCCTTTTCAAACCAAATGACATCATCCTTCAAAGAGCCAGTGAACCCAGAGCACGTGAGCATTTAGATCATTTGTATAAAGTTCTCAATATCACTGGATGCAAAGTGGAACTTTTTTGGATAAGTATAAATAATAACCTTGAGTCTGTGGTTGAGCTGTCATGTTTGCTCTACTGGTTCAAAATGTAACGCAGGCCGATAGCAGCACTTAAATGGTTTCAGAAACACTAACAGGCTCAGGAAGCCTGTTCAGGACTGTAGAACCGGTGCCCCCCCCCCACACACACACACACACACACACAGATATTAGGCAATAAACACAGACGACATGAAATGGACACGTAGAAGTTAAACTCTCAACTAAATGAATGAAAAACAACATGGTGAGCTGCAGGGTATCATGTCAGATCCCGGCAAGTTCCTACAAGCGACATCCACAAGTCTAAGTGTCTGTTTTTATCTCTTTGTCCCCCCCCGATATGACCTCAATCTCCCTCCATTTTTCAATCTCTCCCCTGTCTTAGTAAATGTTTATTCTGTATCTTCTTCTGCACTATTTTCATCTGTATCCATATAAGTTCTCTCAATAAAAAGAAGTTGCAACACCCCGGGTAAACACATCATTTTCTGGGCGCTATTTTGCTTCTTTCTTCTTTCAGACCAGTGGAACGAAAACACACGAAGGTGTTTATCAGTTACATCTGTTCATTTCTTCTAAATTCATCAAAAGTGTGCATTAGATAATGCCTCATATGCTTAAACATTACATTTCAGAAAGAATGTATTACAAAATGATATTATCTTAATTGATATTTTTAAAAAGGACTTTTTCTCAGAAATCTTTACTTCAGTATGTCTTACATCCACCAAACTCTCCGATTGTATTCCCATCTACATTTTGAAGGTTTGTTCACATAACATTCATAGCCTGATGGATACAACATTGTATTACTGAGAACATGGAGATTTGTTTGTGGCTGTTGACAGTATTTTCTGATTTTAGATTGATACAAATTCCCTCCGTAAAAACCTTTGACTTCAAAATGTCAAACGAATTTGAAAGCTAATTTTATAGATTTCTGTTCCTGAAATGTATTCAAACCAGCACATGTTTCTCCAGCAACTGGGACGTTTTAATGGTGATGTCTGTTAAGTGTTTTTACACTCCCCCTGTAGTGTCTCCTCTTAAAATGAAATGCATCGTGTTTCTTAATTACGAACTCCTTGAACACATTTCGAATAGACAGAATATCCCAAATGTGACTCCATCGTCATTTTTCTAAACTAGTGGGCACATCGGTCCTCTCAAGTGTAGAAACACAAGAACACACACACACACACACTTTTCTTCCCCGTCTCTCCGTCTTTCTTGCCAACACCAACGTTGGCGAGTGCAGCGCTCAACCCTTTCTTGCTTAGTCAGCTGAAAGTATGGATGCAGCGCGTCTGAACCAAAAGAAGCCTCTCTGCATTCCTGTGGCAGCATCTAAAAGGAACATTTCAGTCAAAAAAAAAAAAAGGAAAATCAGCCGTGCCGTCCTAATGAGATCAAGATGGATTATGAGCTGCACTCTGCAGTGAGCTGCCAGCGCCCGACACGGCCCGCCGTGTGCCGAGCTGCTGTTCCCTAAGATGTAAAAGGGCAACTTTTAATCTCATTTCTCCCCTCGTGGAAAGGCATAATAAGTAATCGTGTTACTCATCAGCCCCAACTCTGTGCTCGGGTTATGTGCATTACCGACGGTGAGAAATGATCCGTCTGAAATTTAACCCGGCACTTACCTCTGAAGAGTTATATGCTAGTGGGGGGGGGGGGGGGGGGGGGGGGTTGTGTGTGAGGAGGAAGGAGAGGGGAGGGTATCCCAGTGAGACGCAGAGAGTGAAGTCAAAGGGCATCCGGCTGCAATTTCAAGACAAATCTCCCAAAGTCCAGTTCATCCACACGCAGTGAGTCAAAGAAGAACATCAGAAGCTACAGATGAGGAAGCGTTCATGGCAGATCTTTGTATGCTGGCAGTTTGCTCGGAGCTCTCCAGCATGTTTGATTTGTCCAACAGGACAGCTTTACTGGGCATTAGAAAAGACACGGTTTTAAACAGTGAAAAGTGTTAAACTCTTTCCTTTTGTCCTGAAATCCCAGTGTTAAATAAAGAGGTTAGATTCAGGGGAACTGTGGTAATATAGTGTTAGACTTCCACAAAGTTGGGAGGCTTGTAAGAGACGCATACAAATGCACAAATATATTCTAACTTATATCCCCCATGGTCATTAATGATGTATCCCACAATGCAACTCAATATCATCTGTACTTAGACTTCTCGTGTCTTTTAAAGTCAACAGAATAATCTCACACCATGGCAGGACTCTTTCAATCAAACTGTTCCTTTTGCTTTCAGAAGTTGTTGTTATTTAAGATGATCAAACTTTTTTCCCTTCAACGTTTCTTGAGCACCTTTTAAAAGGCAGCATTCTAACCACACCCCTCACATCATTTCACCTTGATATTAGGCTAACTTATGTATTAGCATGTACGTCTGATTGACCCTTAGCTAAGTGTCTCTCCTCAAACGCAGACTGGCCTAGCGTAGCATCGGCCAGCTCCAGCTTACAAAGAAACAAACTGTCTTGCCAACTGTCTGGTATATGCAGATAGTTTTTAACTTTTTTATTATTGGTCATAAAAACTGATGGCCGTGTTGTATTTCTTGCTACTCAACAGAGCTCACTGCTTCGGGAAAGAAAACAGGTTGCCATTGACTTATTTATTTCCCAAAAATATTGTCACTGCTGGAAGCACTGCAGACAATATTTCATTCACTTCCATTGTTTTGGGATGGCAGAATCTCAGTGTCATTGATTTTAAATGTGGGTGAACTGACCCTTTAACTGCTGCTGTTACTGGCAACCTGAAAATGAATACAGTGAAGACTACATTTAGGGAATGATGGCAGCAAAATGAAAGAGCAGTTCAATATGAATTGGTGATTTCCATCAAGTGGTGCTGATGATGTGACAGCTGCTCTTGATGATGCTCTAAACGGTCATTGAACTGTATCGTCGTACTTGAATCCTGGTTTTTATTTCCACCGACTGAATGCGATACTGAGTGATGAAAAAGATTCACTTCTTCTCATTCTGCTCATTCCGTATGCTGAAGGGGTTAAAATCAAACGCACCTCCAGTCTGTGAACACCATCAGATGAGTCAGTGGCCGTTCATCGCTTGCAACAGTTTTCCGTTCCCCTCCCTCCCTCCCTCCCTCCCTCCCTCCACACCACAGTCCAGTCATCCCTTCCACATCCAGGCCCCAAACATAACTTCCCCGGCACACTCGTGAAAAACAATTAACTTCTTCAGCTCCGTCTTATGAATATTCATTAGCTCAATCAATGTTGTCATTTTCTTCAAAACGACTGCAATTGAATTAGCATAATCAAACATTATCTATGGTAATGCCGGTGGACGAGCAGCACCGGCGAGACTCCCCAGCCGTGTTTCCATGTGTGTCAGCGCAGCACAGAAGCATGATGGATAATATAATTATGATTGGGAGACAATGGGAGCCCTACGGCATTGTTATTAATGTGCTGTTAATAACGACGCACCCTACATGAAAGGGTACGTCTGCAGGAGGGTTTCTGTCGGTGTGTGAGATCGATTTTGTGTATTTCTGTATGTTTTTTCCAATCGTACATGCATGAATGTGTGTGTTTGTTGCTTCGACCAATACTCAACAATATCAGGCTGATATTGGCCTTTTGCTGGATCAATAACAACCACTTCGGATATCGGAAACGTCATCACGCTGTATTTTTTTATGGACGCTGTCTGGACTAATCTCCCAAATTGTTCATTTTCAAGTTTTTTTTTTTTTTTAGATGAACTGGAGGATCAAATGTTTATCTCTGGCTTGAAAACATTATCAAAAAAATCGTAAAGCTTTAAGACATACTCCAGCAACTGAGTATTCCATGAAGTTGGATGACTTGTGAGAGACGGGTTTTTAAAAAGAATGGCCAAAATTGATGGAGGCAGAGGTGTCCCAGTCACTGGATGCCACATTTCCCACAATTCAACTTGAATATAAAATTAGCTGTCCTTGCAAAAGTTCAACTATTCACTCAAGGATATGACCAAAGGACACTGGTGCTCCATTTATAAGGAAGTAAGTGGACATATAAGGCCAAACATGGACTTTTACTTTTAGTAAATACTGATAAAGTTCATCTGGGACTAAAAACAGATCCCTTACCAACAACCGAACGCCCTCCTCTCGTTCGTATATTTTCATCGAACAAAAATAAAAGCAGACAGTTGGTCTCGTCTCGACTCCCTACACGAGTGTCTTGATGATCCATTCAGACAGGCTTTCCTGCTGCTTTCTTGCTAGTAGCATAGCTCGCTAACTTTTTGCCAAATGCTTTGGGTGCATTTACGCCGGTCCCTTCATGCGGTCAAGCACTATTCAAACCCTTCACCCGGGACATATTGTCGTGTGAAAAGTGGACATTTGAGTCAACATTAACGTCCTTTGAGCATAAGAACAGATCTCTGGGTAAATCTCACACATTTAAACAATACTAATAATAATAATGTATTTTATTTATAACGCACTTTTCATTTTTTAAAAATCTGAGTGCCACAGAGCCAGTACATAGTAAAAACATAGTAAAAAGCATAGTTAAAATATAGTTTAAAAAAGAAATAAATAAACTATAATAAAAATGAAATAAAAATTAAAATAAAATAAAAAAACTGTCTGATACTGACTGAGTGTTGTGTAGTTCTTCCACTTATTAGACAGCTAGTACAGTGTTCAGTACTTTACAACGTATTTATTTATGCTGTGGTCGTGCTGTTGAGTGGTAGTTTCTCGTGTTTGTTTTACTACTTTTATTTTGCAACATCCTGTCGAGACTGACCATGTAGTGTGCGTCTGGTTTTTATTGGACAGAGACAAAGATTCAGCTATTTACAGGCTGTGTTTTCATACGCTCTGTAAAACAAAACTGAGACGCTGAAACGTATCGGTTAAACTGTGAAACATAGCGACAACACGTTCGGTCCAGCTTGGATCAAAGTTCATGAAATCAAATATGTGGTTCTCAGAGTCATCACATTCGTCTTTGTCTCATTCCCGTCATGGTCTTCATGCACTTTTAGGAGAAGAATACGCTTGAGAGTAAGCATGCTTTTTTTGGCGCGAGATCAGTCTTTCAACTCTCAGTCGTGACCTTAAAAACCTTTCCTGGAAACGGTACCTTTGCATGCGTTCATACTTGCAACGCTGACAGTGAATTGTACCTCCTGTTGCAACCGGGTGAATCCCAGAGTGAACCCGACCACGAATCCACGTGTTTCCCCACGTGCATTTGGGGCACGTCTGTCTGACGAGAGCACTCCCTGTACGGCTGAGAGCCAAGTCACTAAACAGAGACACCGGGTGAGTCATATGGGTGTGTTTGAGTGTGTGAGTGTTCCTCACCATTCACCACAATAACACAGACCTCACAGGCCAGCGGCTCCGTGCCCAAACCCATCCATCCCGATGACAAGCAGCGTTTACATAGTGATGGTTACTTACAGACAGACGAGCTCGCACTGAAGTTTGATCTATGTTTCATACTCGGCCGCAGTAAAAAGCTGCGACCCACAGTGGAGAAGCTGGCGACCCGGCGGCCCCACTTAATCTTTTGATCTACTATTGACTCCTATTTCTCTCATCACTCTTACAGCAAGTAAAAAAAAAAATATATATATATATATATATATATATCACTGAAACAGTCTCAAGAGTTGTTGAAGATAAAATTGCAGTGTGTTGAAATGATTTGGAGAAAGAAAGAACTGATGGCAGCTGGAATGAACTTTTTAGAGCTTCACTTCCCATAATTCCTACCAGTTAAGGATGTTGCTTTCTGCAGGATGCCCCCTCTACATCTGCACTACCTCACCTCGTGGGAAGGTGTGTAAATTGCAAGACATTTTAGAGACATTCAACGTGTCATGATACCGCATTTAAGGCTTTTTGTGTGTTATGTTACGCCCCATCGTTACAGTGAAAGTGATGCATAACCAACATAATAGTGGGGATTGAAAGAAGTACATATACTGGGTAGAATGAAACAAAAGTTCTGAAAACACATTACAAACATCACTGATGTAACTTCAAAATAACTTTATAAAAGTTGAAAGTCTCGTCTTTGTTTGACCCATCCTCCTCACCTTTTCTCACTTGCTCTGAGCGTCGCATATTCCCGCGTAAGCATTTAAACTGCAGTAAATACAGACGACATGGCGTAAAATGAAACACAAAAAGCTGTTTTTTTTACGCCATATGCAGGACATTCTCACCCCAATATGTCGAACGCTGCAGCTTGGCCAGTGCTCCTCAGCTTCAAACGATGAGAGTCTACGTACGTCCCCCTCGAGCATCATCTTTGGAGACAAGTCACTGATGTACATGCACAGTGACTTTTCAAAATAAACTTCCCATGTCACAGGAAGTTGGGTTTAGGCAACAACACCATTTAGACATGGTTAGGAAAAGAGCGCGGTCGACATTTCACGGACGAACGACTCACGTCACCAGCGAGTGACGAACTAATCACGTGACTATCGGCACTAACGGCTAACGTAACTCACGACCGACCGCGATTAAATGTCTCACAAATCATCAAACGCCACAAAAATGATTGGAACGTTGACCCAGCATCAACAGATATATCATTGACTTTTACTCTCTCGCATATGAGCAAGTTATCCACTGACATCTTGGCGATATTAGGCTTCATTACACATCTGCAACTTCTGTTTAGTCGTGTCATGCTCTTGTTCTGACACACGAGGCTAAGTCGTTAGCCTGACACGACTCCAACACCGGGCTGGATGAACACGCAACACAGGATGCTTTCATCTCAAACTGCTGAACTGGGTATCTGGATTCCAGCTGATGGATGAGAAGATTTTTCCATTAACCTCTTTTGTAGATTTAGTTTCGAACCAACTGAAAGAACATTTTCGAAATAAATCATAATGACAAGTATCTCTCTCTCCGCCAGCAGACATTTTCATTTGTTGACACTTGGATTTTTTCTTCTTTCTTCTCTTTGCCGTGTGAGAACATTAGGTGCAGAACATATTGATCTGATATTATTACTTCTCATTACAGGCCTTACTCTACCTCGAGACACAAGAAATGTAAAAGACAGAATCATGCTGTCATTTCCAGTCGTGTGATTGTCACAGTTAAGCGACTCTGGCAGCTGCGACACTTTGAAATCGCAGGTCAGGACTCTAATACCCGGCAGTCCGACGAGAGAGACGGGCCCAGCTCGTGGCCCGCGGCGCTCCACCGGAGTTCACAGAGGGCGTAATAAAGGAAATTATACTAATAACTGGCGGTGGGGTGTGCATTGCGGGTTATGTAATTGTACTCTATATCAATCAATAAAGTCTTGACCTGGGAAATGAGCAGCACTAAGCCTGGGAGTCGGTTCCTTGGCACCTGCTGTGAGCGCTGAAATGAAACCCAGCGTGCAGAGAGGGGGGGGGGCGGCACTGCAGAGGGTCTGTATGTTTAATACGCTGACTGACAGGACTGCAGTGTGTTGCAATGCATGTTGGGGAAGGGGGCAATCACAGTAGAAATGTGTTGCTCACCACAGGCTATCAAAATACAACCTGCACCAGATAACACACGGCGAACGCACCGGTGCTGTATAGCAGCTCATACGTGCACTAATTTCATCATACACATCGCGCAGCCCCCAGTGACAACAAGGGTTATTGTACTAAACAATAGCAGCTGGATACTTAATCAGTATACTGAGTTCTACTCGGCCCTGTAGGAACACAATACACCAGAGGACAGTCTGAGTTGCTAAGTGGAGA
This sequence comes from Lycodopsis pacificus, assembly GCA_028022725.1. Classification (NCBI taxonomy): domain Eukaryota; kingdom Metazoa; phylum Chordata; class Actinopteri; order Perciformes; family Zoarcidae; genus Lycodopsis; species Lycodopsis pacificus. Next base: position 24,393,465 of record CM051700.1, on the reverse strand, counting down.
GTCAGCACATCTGTGAAGCCCTCCAGAGATGGAAAACCCTGAATATGAACATGTCAGATGGAGCAAAATAAATAATCTTCAGATAACAGAACAGCGTGTGACGCCAGGAAATGTTCTATAAATGAAAGAGGTCTCTACGTGTTCTGTAATTAGATGGAAAGTACACAGAGTACAGATGTGTAATGCTTTCCTTTCACATGCCATCAATCATGCTGTGGCATGTGAAAAAAACCCCACAAGGTATGTAGCTGAGATAAATATGGACCGACAGCAGTCAGATACTCAGCCGCAGTAAAATCAAGTGTAACTGCCAATTTTCACACCAACGAATGACTGCTCAGCTTCTCTCTGGTTCATGGAAGTTGTTTTTTTTTTTTTACATTTATTGTGTTTCTTTGAAAATGTTTTTAATATGTTTTTATTGTTCTTTATCTATTTTATTGTTTTCATTTTATTGTGCTCCCTCTACATATTTCTTTATTCTCCGTGTTCATTAGTCTCCCATTGTTTCACTGCTTCTATTTCCACCCTGCTTTTATTAGTCCGTCACCGATAAAGCACTTTGTTTCTCAACTAACTGATTTACTGGAGAAGCTATAAGGTCCCCGTAAAAATGTTCCGCCACACAGAAAGTGATGCTTTTATGTTCGTGGCTTGTTTAAAAAAAGAGTTAGTCCGGGTTGTGAGCAATATAATGATATTAATGCTGCTATAATGCTGCTATTCTGCCACCAACATTTGGTTGCTGTTGTCACAGTGTTTATAGCAGTTGCAGTTTAACTCTCATTGTTAATAAGGCCTTTACACACCGGGGGCGGGACCAGTACTAATAATATTTTGCATTAAAACTATTTATACCGGCATTTGTGACAGTTGCAACACTTTTTGAATAAACGGTTTGAGTGGATGTGCTCAGGCAGAGGACCAACGAGTGGGTTCATGTTGAGCCAAAGTCTGTCTGAGGTAAACGGCTGTTCAGCCTAAACTACTGGAAGCTGCTTTAATGAGTTAACATGAGCTCCTCTGATGAACAGTCACCGAGTGTAAACGAGAACAGAATATCTAACATGTGACTACCAAGCATCCGCGCTGTTGTCTCGTTGCTGAGCCCTGTAGCTTACATGTTGAACAGAGCGACTGGTCGATGCCTTCATTCACGATGCAAAAGCTCACAAACAAAACAACCTTATTCCAGAGAAAAAAACGTTGTTTATTTGTCGTGTAATATCACGCTGTGCGGTGACAGAGCTTGTGACAAAAACAACAGTTTCAATAAATATATCGTTGTGCAAAAGAAAATTGCGCCGGTGTGTAAGGGGGGCGGCTGTGGCACGGGGTCGTCTCCCAATCAGAAGATCGGGGGTTCGATCCCCGGCCCCTCCAGTCCGTGTCGATGTGTCCTTGGGCAAAACAATTAACCCCAAATTCCCCCAAAGTCTGTGCCTTCGGTGTGTGGATGGGTCTGAATGTTAGTTAGTCCTGATGGGCAGCCCCTGCCATCAGTGTGTGAATGGGTGAATGTACCGGTAGTGTTAAAGCCCTTTAAGTGGACTGAAGACCAGAAAGGCGCCTTACAAGTACAAGTCCATTCACCATTTAAAGACCTTCAAGCACATGATTTTGTATGCAATTCATTTCTGCGTTGTATGTTTGCGAATCCACTTTTGTTTTAAGTGTATTGATCCTCATTTCTATTTAAAGTATCTCATCTTTGTCTTATTTGTAATCACTATCGCCACATCTAGTTATTTTTCGCAGCATCACTTCTGCTTCCAGTGAAAACGCCGGAGAAGGTCGACTCCTGTCTTCAACCTTAATTAGAATTGTGCTGTGTACCACACCGGCTGAACAGACACAAGAGGAGACAGAAACTCAGACTTTATGAACAGAAAAGAAAAAAAGAAAGGAATACCTGAACCATCACTGTTTGACGAGAAAAAAACGAGTTCTTCAGTCTTCACTTTAATTACTTATACATTGAAGTTCCTTTCAAAGCCAATATTTCCAAAGTCAGTATTTTACAGAAAGCTAATTTCACTTCTTCTGTCTCGGAGGTGAATTGAAGGGGTATTGTTCTGCCTCCATTAAGGGGATACTCACACCCACACAGCTGCTCTGATTGATTAGACCTAAACTAAAATAACAGGAGAGTGAGGGAGGTGTCAATCACGTAACACAGTCCTGAATAAAAGACCAATCAGTCAAAAATAAAAGACCCATATGGATGGAAAGTGTGGGGGCTTCGTGGCTTAAATACAGTTGTTTGTGTCAAACACCTCCAACCTTTAAAACGTCCCTTCAGAAACTCGTCAGCGACGTCAAACGCTCACGTCCATGTTTTTCTAAACATCCAGAGGCTTCGGGTGGATCGACAGTCACAAGGCCAACTGGTCTCCAACGAACATTCACGGAAACTTCAGCGAGAAACGCTTGAAAAAGGTCAGAACTGAAAGGCCCGGTCCAAGTGATTGTCATGGGTTTGCAGGGAGAAGTTCTTTATAGGTCAATGGAATGTTTCTTTCAAAGGTCACGAACGTACGTCTTTCCGTCAAAGCCCCCCCGACTCCCTTCTCTCTGATCTCTGTGACACATAACGCAGCGATAAAAGTTCCAGCATCACAAACGGCCGGGCCGAGTCTTTGGGAGCCGAGCTTCAGTGGGACGAGCCACAATCACGCAATAATAATCTCTCCATCAAATAAAAGAGGGGGGGGGAGGAAAAAAAAAATCTAATAAGCATATTAACGATGAGAGAAGAGTGATTTTTAATCACAGATAAGGATTTTATCAGCCTTTTGTGGGCATAAATCTCTCGCACACTTTAGCCTGTCTGGAAGATATTGCAAACTGGATTGAGCTCGTGTGGGACGGAGTGGGGAGAGAAGTCAGTTCATTATGACAACATTAACTCCGAATCCATCTGTTTTCCACACTAAAAAAGGGGACCGGAGCGGAATACAAATCCAATCTGCTCTGAATAATGGAATCATTAATATCGTTTTAATAAAATGTATGTGTCCTTTGTATGATTCGGGGGTTTTTCCCTTTTCATAATCTGGCTCTACCCCCCCCCCCAAAGAAGGCCCTGAGAGTCAGCTCTGTAATTAAGACACATTAACATGTAACACCTAACAGACTGGCTCAATTACCACAACGGCTATTAAATTATATTGGAGCGAGGCGCTGGAAACGGTGGTGTTCGTTATGGAAACTGCTATCTGCATATTTCACATCGCCTTTATGAACTAATAAAAAAAAGGCCGGCAGGAAGGAAGGACTCGTATTCTTTGCGTACTCGCATGCGTTTGGATTGCTGCTTTGAACTTGTCGCCTGCCAGGGTGATATGGACTCAACTGCAGGTTCCTCTGGAGTAGAGCGAGTTTATTCGGTGAATTCACAGGAATGAATGAAGCCACGTGGTGCGGACAGAGCGGCCGCTCATACTCTACCTGGCTCGGAGGCGACGTGGCTTCACATTCAGACGACATGAAGCAGACCATTCAAATCCCAACGCATGCAACAAGAGCATTCGGCCTCCTGTGGGTATTCGGGCGCCAGAGCTGTGTGAAAGGGATGGAGGTGGTCCAGCGGTGCCACGGTTACGCAAAGAGAATATTCTTATGCACTGGAGAATGAACTGCATGTGGCAGACAGTCTCCCTGGAACATCCACACTGCCGTTTTGGGGTTTGAAGCATATCTGAGAAGCCTCAGACGAGGTGTCCCCACAGTGAGGAAATATGGATATGTTTAAGTCATCACTGCCCTTTGCTAGAGCTTTAGGTCATTGTTTCCCTGTGCTGTGGCGCCCCCTGCTGGATGCTTATGTTACTGTGGCGTACACCAGTGGTAGTCAGCCAGTGATTGTGGCTTGTGACCCCTAAAAACAAAGAAACCGTTTCTCGCAAACCCTCGTAACTGATTAATATGTCAACCTGTTGAGACCAACTTCGAGGGATTTCTCCCGAGGAAGAAACAGGAATTCACAAGAATTGTTTTAATTCCGCTTCCCTTCACCAAGGGTAAGTAGATCACAGTCATCGACATTCTCCAGAAAAGTACAGGACATTTTTCCAAGAGAAAATGTTTCTCTTCCCGACATCACAAAGCCTCCAGGATTAACATTCAGAGAGAAACGTTTGTTTTTGTTTTTACCAATAACTCAACTAATCAAACTCTTTCTGACAAAAGCTGCTTTTGATTGATGCATCTTCCAAATAGACTTGAGCTTCATTTCAAACATAATACTCTGAGAAACTTGTTAATTACAGTTATTTTGCAAATGAAAAATCTAACTTTTCCCTTTTTGGTGAAACTTTACGTACAAAAACCAAAAATACATTATCTTACATCTCATGCAAGAGCAAAACACTTCATTCAAAAATATGATAACTCTTCTAAAAATTATATTTTTGCAACTTTACACATAAACACCAAATAAATAGCTCTCTGCACATGCCAACTGCACACTGATGCACTAAATATAATATAGCTACGGTCATTTGCATGCTGTAAATATAGATGGACACAAACACAATAGTGAATCAAGCTAATGTGTTCATTGTTGGAATGCTGTTAAGCATTCCAACAATAAAGATAAATTGTTCATCGAATTGTTCTTCGAATCTTTATTCAACTTCTATTTCTTCCGTCCCACCTCTTCTTCGCCTTCATTTTTTAAAACCGTTCAACTATCAAAATGTTCAGCTCTTTCAGCAGAGGGGTGCAATGACTTTTCATATTTCTAACCTTTAAACTTTTTGAATTATTAAGCTTTTTGCAATTTTTATTTGCAATGGGATCTCTATGGAGAATATTTTCAAATCCTCTTCAACTTCTTCAACTTTCAAATCCTTCAACTTCCTCATACTTTCAGCTAAAGACACCATTTCAACTTCACAATGTGACATAATTCAGCTTTTTGATACATTTTAAACTTTTTGAACTGCAGCAATTTAACTTTTATGATTTTTCAGCCCTTTTCTGACTTTATAATGGGTGTGTGTTGCACAGCTTAGAGTGCGTGATGTCACCGCTAGAGTGAAGAGCAGCTTGAGATTCTTGTGAAAAAAACATTCGCATTTTGCCACTGTGTCGACAATCTTCACTCTTCATGCATCATTTCTGGATGTAGGAGTAGCTAATCTTGTCCTTGTCGTAGAAAAATGACTGTGGAATCCCACAGATTTCCACATTTGACACAGAAGCCGTTAATTGAGAGGAAAACCAACTTTTTGCTCCATAGAGACCAATGTTAAATTCTGCTTCAAAAACATCTTCCACAGAACACGGTACCCCATTTCTAGATTGCCAGTTAAGCCACATGTTTTAAACTACAGACACAATTTTTACAAGATCTGTTTCTCAAGTCATCCTTCCTCTCAATTATTAATATCGGAGCAATAGGAGGTACGGTTATGGGAGTTTTGATGATTTGTTTGAGAGGTGTTTCCCTGTTTTATCTCCATGAAATGGCTTCAGGCACACAGGTGCTTGCGATTGAGCCAATTAGTGATGTTGATAAACACACAGACTCAGACACCCGTGCACATACGCTCCTCTCCCTCTCTCTCTCTCTGTGTGTCTCTCTCTCATACAGTCATTCAGGTCTTAGGGATCTTGAGAGGTCTTTCCCCCCTCCTCCACCCCCCCCCCACACACACACACACCATTTTAAAATAAAAGCCCCACAGAATGAATCCTAACTGAAATGCTTGTGATGAGCCTGTCATTTAATAACCGGTTTGTGTTTTTCTAACATTATGATTCTGTCTCCTCTCCCCTTCTCCCCCACACCCCATTTCAAAATAAAAGCCCCAGAGAGTGAATTCTAACTGAACTGCTTGTGATGAAGCCTGTCATTTAATAACCTCTGTTTATGTGTGTCAAACATGATGATTATGTCTCCTCTCCCCCTCCCTCCCCCACCCAGTCCCACCCTTTCAAAATAAAAGCCTCATTGATTAACTGTATTTAAACGTTAAGCTCAAAATTAGGCTTTTGTTGAAATAATGAATGCTCTTACGAATACTGCGACAACTACTACTACTGCTAATATTTCTGGTATTACTACTACTACTACTGCGACTATTACTACTACTGCTACTGCTATTACTGCTACCATAAATATTATTACTACCACTACTGCTATTACTACCACTGCTATTATTACTTATACCACAACTGCTACTACTGCTATTCCTGCTACTACCAGTACTAATACTACTACAGCTATTAGTGCGACTGCTACTAGTACTACTACTACTGCTACTTCAAAAACTGACTTTACTACCACTACCACTACTTATTCTACTACTACTACTGTTATATTAAATACTACGACCACTATTACAGCTATTACTATGACTACTACTTCGACTACAACTTCTACTACTACAACAAATATCACTACTGCTACAACTAGTACTTATTCAAATGCTACTAATACTTATACTGCCAATAATACTTATACTACAACTACAACTTCTAGTACTACCACAACAAATATCACTACCGCTGCAATTCTTTTAAGCTCCAGAAACTGTTCAAATATCAAAATGTTCAGCTCTTTCAGGAGACGTGTGATATGACTTTTCATATTTGTAATCTTTAAACTTTTTGAATTATTAAGCTTTTTGCAATTGTTTTTGAATTGGATATATATTTTCAGCAATGTTTTCGCAATTAATTTCAGTTTTCAGTATTCCAACGCATTTTCAGCAGGAAATGCATTTTCTAGTTATGAATACCAGGGGCACGAGAAAACACTTAAACACTTAAAAAAAAAATTTCTCCATGGCCAGTGTGCTGTGAATTCAGTCCGCTTTTGAGGCTCTTACTGTCGGACAGGTTTGCAACAAGGACCCCCTGTCTCCCCTCTGGAGCTCGATAGTGGCCACCTGGCGCCCTCCTGTGGAGAAAGTTAGGTTTGCAGGTTCAAAAGACACAAAGAAAATTCATAGAAAGTCATTGCTAGGGAAGTGGGGTTAAGAGGGAATAAAGGAGGGATAGTACTAAAATAAAAATAATCACGAAAAAATAATGAATGAAACAAATCTGTAAAACTGTATCTGAGCAAAAAAATAATAATTAAAAAATAAGAAATAGAAATAAAAGCAAAGTACTGCAAAGGTCAAGACACATGAATAAAGAATAGAAAAATGTACAAACAAAATACTATAAAATATAAATATGTAGTCCTGAAATAAATCCTTCCTTGTTGAATCAACTGTGTCCTCAATTCTATTGACAGGTGTTTCTATTATTTTGTCCACCACATTTATATCAATCAGGGTGGCCCCCCCTTTTTTCAGTTTTTAGTAGTACAATTATTCTTTCATATCATTTATATCACATGCATTGAATGTGTTGTAATTATTTGATGTTGTTCATTCCGTACACATGACATCAGTGGTGGGCCCTCAGGGCCAGCAAGGCCTCCTCTGCTTGCCAGACAGAATCACAAAGTTATAGCGAATTTATCATTTCATAATTTTTCATAAATACACTACATGTATTCTAAATATTCTTCCCATTATCTTACTATCTCATTGCACAGCTCCTGTCTCCCTCAGTTGCTCTGCTTCCAGTGCAGCTTGTTTTAAGTAGAGCTTTCATCCAATCAGATTTCACCTCTGTGTCTCTAGGCAGAAGAGAGGCCCGAGGCCTGCAGACTCACAAGTGCATCCCTTTGCAGTTTAAGTGAATGGGGACGATGTTGTTGAGTGTTATGTGAATATGCGGCTTTTCCATGAATAAATAATAACCCGTAGCTGTGTCATCATGAGGTTATTAGGAGCTGGTTCAACTGTAGTAGGACGGCACTGAAGGCCCAGGTATGAAACACACGGCCCACCACTGGTAACAATAATGAGAAGATGAAGACATGCTTTCACTTGATGGTTTAAATGTAACATTCAGAAGATATGGTTGAGCATAAAACACTGGTTATCAGAAACATTGGACTCCAGGCTTCAGTTGAAGGAGGTCTTCATCGTCTCATCAGCTGTATTTTAATGTGACACTTAAACATTTGTAATCCACAAACCCTGTGACTCAACACTGAGACATCGGTGGAGTTCCTCTTGAACACAGTTCTGCTGGGACGCTGCTTCACTTCAGAAGGACTCCAGTGAATCAGATATAAAGCTGACAGTGATCGTCTCATCTGGAGCTGCAAACTCTTTATTTCAACTCATGGCTCCGATTTATTGATCAGTTTCCTTTGAGGTGTTCTTTCATTACAACTAGTGTGTGTGTGTGTGTGTGTGTGTGTGTGTGTGTGTGTGTGTGTGTGTGTGTGTGTGTGTGGTTGTTCACATTCGAGGTGTCTTCATGAATAAAGAGCTTCTGGAGAAACACCTCAGAGTTGTTTCCTTCTTGTTTGTTGGAGTTTTCTTCTTCTTTCTTCACATGAAAGTGTTTTTGCTGAACTCTGCTTTGTTGAAGGTGTTTCTCAGCTTTCAGGAGCACTGAGGATGTTCACAGACAATAAGTACATTCTATATGTATTTATCTTCTTCATCTGATCGATACATGTGATCACAGTCATGGAGCATCAGGACGTTTACACGAAGTCATGTGACGTCCTCACGTGGTTTCTCATGAGACGTTCAAAGGCAGATACATGAATCATCCACAGGGGGCGCTGTCACACTGCTGACTTCACTGTGAAGGTAAACACAGATAAACTCAGTTATTGATCAGCAGAGAAACTCAGTTATTGATCAGCAGAGATAAACTCAGTTATTGATCAGCAGAGATAAACTCAGTTTTTGATCAGCAGAGATACAGTATGACACATATCTCTTAGTTTGTGCAATAATCATGAATAATGATGTAATAATCATAAATAATACTATAATAATGAACAATACTACTGCAATAACGATCAATAAGACTGTCTCAGTGAAGCAGTGAGAACAAAGCATGAGTTCTTTAGATCAGATTGAAACTCTAATCTTTTATAAAGTGCTTGAACAACAGGAAGTGATGAGGGTGAAACAGAGTCTCAACGCTTCCAAAGTGAAAAACAGCATCAGGTGTTCAAACATCAACAGGTGTTACATTTCTCTTCTTCAAGCAGTTTCCAGCGTCCGCAGCTCTGAGTCGCTTCAGGAGCACGTGGGCTGTCGGACAGAGATGACCTCATCTGATGCTTGTGTTGGAGAAGCTCTCGGACTCTCTTCCTGCTTTGCTTCTCGTTTCTCTGCCTCTTGTTTTCCTCTCAAAGACAAACTGTGAGGTGAAATGCTGTTTCATGGAGACTCTCTTGTGTTGTGTCGTGTTGTCTGTGCTGATGCTTCAGGCCTCATGTGTGCTGAGACCAGCGTGCAGGCCTGTACTGAACACCTTCACGTGCTCACACATCAATAAAAGCCCTTGTTGGATATGGAGCTCCCCTCCATCTCATTCCATCAGCAGACGCTCTGATCGCACACAGACCTGTTTAACACAACAGATAATAAGAGTCTGAGAAACTGTCCTGCTGCTCATCAAGTGCAGCTGTCAACCACTGTAGCCCGACGTCACGTGACGTCTGTGCACGTGACGTGACATCAGAGTACAAATCATGAGAGAAGACCCGAGCAGCAGGAGGTCAAACACTCCTTTCACATGAGAACAGCAGAATAAAGCCCCGCGTGTCCGTGTCTCCTTCATCCTCTCACGCGCTCAAACAACATCGCATACTTTCACTTTCATTCACAACCTGTGTGGCTCACTTCTACCTAGTTACACGTGACGTCACGCTCAGCTTAAATTCCCATTGGCTCAGATGGAGGTGGAAGGCGGCGCTGCTCCTTCTCTCTCCCTCAGTTCAGTCCTGATCCTGGAGCTGAGCGGACCGGATCACTTTCTCTCTTTAAGAACAGAAAGCACCAGAAGTTAAGATGCGACATTTCACGATGGAGGCGTTGATTCTGTCTCTCCTGATGATACACCTTCACGGCGCGGCAGCAGGTGAGTTCACTCTTTGTTTTATAAGTTGTGTGATTGTGAAAGAAGGAAAGCTTCGTGTCTTTATAGACTGTGTTCATCAGGTGAAGCTGCTTTTGATCGTCTTTGATGTTTAGCTCCAGGACTTCCTCGCTGACGACAGAAAATGTAGTAAAAAGTCAGAAATGCTCTTAAAGTGCACGTTAGTAGATCCTGTGTGTGCAGCTCAGTGATTGGTCCCGACATGTTCCTGAGGTAGCCGCTGTGTCCTCGAGTGACTGAGTGAAAAGGACAGAAGTGTGTTATTTCTCTCTGTCGCTTTGATTTGGGACATTATTTCATACTGGAAAAAGCATTTCCTGCTGAAAATGCGTTGGAATGCTGAAAACTGAAATGAATCGCAAAAACATTGCTGAAAATAGATATCCAATTCAAAAACAAATTGCAAAAAGCTTAATAATTCAAAAAGTTTAAAGATTACAATATGAAAAGTCATATCACACGTCTCCTGAAAGAGCTGAACATTTTGATATTTGAACAGTTTCTGTGGCTTAAAAAATTCATCAGTGGTGATATTTGTAATAGTATAAGTTGTACTGGAAGTATTATCAGTAGAAGTATTAGTAGCATTAGAATAAGTACAAGTAGTAGTATAAGTTGTAGTTGTAGAAGAAGTATTATGAAAGTATTATGAAGAGCATGAAGCATGACGTCACCACAGCACTATATTTACTGCTCTTTTCTGTTTCAACATCTAACTTGTTGGTGTTTGATGTAGAATGTGTGCTGCGGTTCATTCAGTGCTGTTTACAATGACTGTTATTGTATCAACGATGTCAATATTTCGTGTTAGTTATTGTCATTCAGTGGACATCATGAACATATTCATACAGTCAGGAAACACGTCAGCACATTTCATCTCTCAGGCTGCTGTGGAGGTTTGGGACTTTTACTTTGAAACAACGAGTCAGTTGATGGTTGTTTTCCTGCTGAAGACAAACTACTTCCTGCTTTGTTGCTGTCATATTTCATATCGTTCACTCATAAACTCAATCACTGACAACCTGAGTGGCTCACTTCTACCTAGTTACACGTGACGTCAGGCTCAGCTTAAATTGCCATTGGCTCAGATGGAGGTGAAGGCTCAGACTTTCAGCATGACTCATGAATCATCTTGTTCTTCAGTCTCTTCAGTGTTCACTCCTGAAACAAGATGCAAAGTGTCATCTGTCACTCAATAAAACATGTTTCATGATTGAAAAGGAAGAAGAAGAAGATCATATTATATATCAGCCTCTCATAGTGAATCAATAACAAACATATTTATATTTCATTTCAGAACAGATCGTTTTTAAACAATCATCAGAAATATTAAAGTAAACATTTATTTCTGTGTATTGAGGGCTCAGCAGATATTATCAGCATGTATTTATTGTACTGTAGTTCTTTTTGATTCTGTGAGCAGCAGAACAACATTGTTCAGTGATTTATTAAAGCGTGATATCTAAACTGAAAGTGATGATTTTATCTTTCTGTTCCAGTGACTCACTCTCTGAAGTATTTCGACACTGCGTCCTCTGGAGTCACAAACTTCCCAGAGTTTGTGTCTGTTGGGTTGGTTGATGACGTTGAGATGGTTCACTATGACAGTAACACCAGGAGACTAGAACCCAAACAGGACTGGATGAGCAGAGTCACAGCAGATGAGCCTCAGTACTGGCAGAGGGAGACTGAGCGCTCTGTGGGTAACCAGCAGGGCTTCAAAGCCGACATTGAAATATTAACGCAGCGCTTCAACCAAACTGGAGGTTTGTTTATGTTTCACACATTTTGTTGATATTGTCATCCTGTACTTTAGTAAACAGATGACACACACACACACACACACACACACACACACACACACACACACAGAGTAAACGGTGTGACTCAGCAGAAACATGACTGACTCTGAGTCGACTGGATGCTGCTGTACATCTTCAGTGATGAAACAAGTTATGAATTTGTTTCGATAGTTAAACGAATGAATTGGCTACATTTATGATCATCAGATGATAATTTCAGTCTTTAATTGAAGCAATAAGTCAAACATGTTGTAGTTGAGCTTCCTCAGTGTGAGACTTTGTTCCTTTTCTCTGATTGATGTCGTTGTGAATGAAATGCTGTTCAGTGTTGTTCAGACTAAAGAAGCACTTTAAAGAGTTCATCAGACTCTGAACTTAACGGCGTCTTCACACTTTACTGACATTTACACTGGAAACTATTTATGGATTCATTAAAGACAGTCATTACATAATCAGCAAAGACGAGAATAATTAGTTTGAGCCCTAAATATGGAGAATAACACAGAGTAGAGTCATTGAACTTCACTCTGGTGTGTTTATGTCTTCATGAACATACATGGTGTTAGAATAAGGAATCTATTAGTTTAACAGAACATGAATTGACTTAAATGTTGATCATCAGATGATCACTCAAGTCTTTCATCAAGAAAACATGTCAAACATTTTCTAGTTCCAGTTTCTCAAACATGAGAAAGTTCTGCTTTCCTCTGATTAATATCGTTTCATATGAAATATTGTTCAGTGTTGTTCAGACTAAAGAAGCAATCTGAAGATTTCACCTCATCCTCTCACAACTTGACCACATTTTCACGAGTTTCTGACATTTTATAATATTTAATAATAAACATATGTGTTAATAACAGATGGAGACACACTGTTGGTCTCAGTGGAGGCTCTGTTGTGTCTCTGACGTCAACTGATGAGAGTCTCTCGCTCTCTCTCTCTCTCTCTCTCTCTCTCAGGTGTCCACATTCTCCAGTGGATGTACGGCTGTGAATGGGATGATGATGAGACCAATGAGGTCAAAGGTTTTTGGCAGTTTGGTTATGATGGAGAAGACTTCATATCATTGGACCTGAAGACAGAGACATGGATCGCTCCAAAACAACAGGCTGTCATCTCCAAACACAAGTTGGATAATAACAGAGCTGAGATAGCACAGAACAAGAACTACCTGACTCACATCTGTCCTGAGTGGGGGAAGAAGTATGGAGGAGCTCTCTGATGAGAACAGGTAGAATCACATGACCTGATGTAGTTTCATAAAGCTTCTGTTGTTTCTGACCAACAGTCACATTACAACACATGTCAGCCACATACAGAGAGCTGCTGTGTGTCACACCTTTCTCCTCCCTCACCTCTCTTCCTCTCTCTGCCTCCTTCTCTCCTTCACCACATTTCCTCCCTCACACTCATCACCCCTCTGTCCCTCCGTTCTCTCTCTCTCTTTGTCTCTCAACTGTTTCTGTCTGTCTCAGTTTCTCTCTCTGTCTCTTTGCTCTGTCTTTCTCACACTCACTGTCCTCCCTTTCTACTCATCTCACCTCTTCATCTGTTTCTCTCTCCCTTCTTTCATCAATTCACCCTCAATCACATGTATTTGCATTGCATACATACATAAATATATATATATATATATATATATATATATATATATATATATATATATATATATATATATATATACATACATAAATATATATATATATATATATATATATATATATATATATATATATATATATATATATATATATTAGTGTGTGTGTTACCAAGGCATTTAAAACACATTCCATCCAACATGATGATGATATGAATCCACAGTAAATAATAACACTAAAGAACCTATAACCCGTCGCTCTCTTCCCTCTCCAGAGCTTCCCTCAGTGTCTCTCCTCCAGAAGACTTCCTCCTCTCCAGTCAGCTGCCACGCTACAGGTTTCTACCCTGACAGAGCCACACTGTTCTGGAGGAAAGATGGAGAGGAGCTCCATGAGGACGTGGACCTCGGAGAGATCCTCCCCAACCACGATGGATCCTTCCAGATGAGCGCTGACCTGGAACTGTCATCAGTCCCAGCTGCAGACTGGAGGAGGTACGACTGTGTGTTCCAGCTGTCTGGTGTGGAGGAGGACATCGTCACCAGACTGGACCCAAAGGTGATCAGGACCAACGAAGGTGAGGCTGAGATCAGGTGTGATGAAGGTGGGAAGCACACCTTTAGTTCACTGGAACACTTTGTGTGTTTTGATGAGGACGGGAAGTTGAGTTTAGTTCAAGTTTATTCAAAGTGTGCTGACGGGCAGAAAGGAGTTTGAAGACGTTTGTCAGAAGTTGTCGTCGTGTCAAAAACCAACATGAGACAGAAAGCAAGAGAAACACACAGCTGGACAGAGAGAACACAGCTGGACGAGATCAACAAGCAGAGATACAGTCATCGTGTAGACAGATGAAGAAAGGACAGACAGATGGTGTGTGTGTTCAGGACTGTGGTCTGCTTGATGAACGGATGTTCTCCTCTTCTAACCTGCTTCATCTCTTCAGGTTGTGACTATTTTATTCTTGTTTTCTGCTCAACAGAGAAGCCCGCTGACATCACCTTCATCACCACCATCATCATCAGCATCATCGTTGCAGCGGCTCTTCTTGCTCTCGTCATCGCTGGATTCATGCTTTACAGGAACAGGAAAGGTGAGAGACCCGAACACAGACGTTAGTATTTCATGAGTATTTGGTTAATATTTCATTAGTATTTCATTAGTATTTGGATTTTAGGCATTTTCTTCAGAATGTGACAGAAGCAAACTTCAACAGTCAGCGGTAATGTCATGATGACATGACTAGAAGAGACAAATTCATATTTTATATCCAACATTCATTTCTATTGATGTTATTTCATCATATTTGCTTTTATTCTTCATAATATATTGTATCTGCAGGTTTATAGAATCGACGAACACTTCAAGGCAGCTCGTTGTTTTCTACATGTTCTTTTAGACTGTTGATAAAAGTCATTTGGACTTTTGGGGAATAAATCAATAAACAGTATTTTTGTAATGAGAATAATGTCAGTTTTTTCATGCATATTGTTTCTACAAGGCTCAGATGATGAATAAAAGCTCTTTCATCTCCTAGAGGAGTCAGAGTGAGCGCTGTGCTTAGGATCACTAAGTCACAGGTTTACTCTGTGGAGCTGCTTTTGCCTCCTCCAGTGATGACAGCGTGATGATGTCAGAGAGAAGTGAAGTCAGAGGAGAGATGTCTTCATCAGTGGGAGGGGCTAGAAGAGGGGATCCTCTCCACTGGGAGGAAGCTGCTACAACACATTCTGACATGTTGGCTCTGGAGAACTAAAATGTCGTCTTTGCTTTTTATTTCAGCCAAATGCCCTCCGACCTCTGAGAACAGCTCTGAGCTCTCTGTGAAGCTGAACCCTGAGGCTGAACGCTGAAGTCAGCGCCCTGCACACACAAAGACGAGTTCATCTCAAACAAATCCTCCATATTTACACTTTAATGCTTCTGCTGTTGGGTTTCTGGTTCAATCAATGTTGGTAACACAAGTGTAAATTCTCACACACACACACACTCTGTCGGGTCTGGTGATATGAAGACATGAAGCTTGAGATCAGAGATCTTTGTCAACCAGCAGAGTTTCTTCTCTCTTCATACTGAGGAAGTCGTTCTCTGCTTCTCTGCTTGGGTTCCATCACTGGGGGAAACGCTGCAAATCAACCAGCAGCATCCAGAAACACGCTGCGGGAACTGGACGCCCGGAGTCTCCCGGAGGTGTCGGTGTGATGGTTTCCTGTCTGTGTCTCTGCTGCTGGTAAACTGGACTCCAGCTCTCTCCCAGTGTGGACTGGGATTGACTCCAGTCCCCCTCCACTCTCAGCAGGACGACACACGTTTATTTGACACTTGTGGAAATAGTTTGTTTGTATGTTTCCTTGTTGTTTTCTAGCAGCAGGTCAAAGTAAAGAATCATTTATGTCTCTGCGTGTTTTCTTCAATAATCAAGAGGATGTTTATTGTTTCATCTCATGTTTTGATCTGATCTGAAACATTGTTTTATGTAAATGAAGGCTTGTAGTTTCGAAAGGGCAGTGAGATGTTTGAAGCTTCTCAGCTGATAGAAATCTTCTTCAATATGTTTCCTGATAGTATTTAGGGACGAGGAAGGCTGTTGGCTTTACAATGAATGCTGATGAAGCGGCTCTATTTCATTCCTTTTCTACTTTTGATTTGCGTTTCAATAAAGTGCCCAAAACTCCAAATGTCTGTGTCTCTGATTCAGCAGATATGCTTATGCTTATTAACACCACATCTTCTTTGTGACTAAACCTTTTAAAAGCAGAAGCGCACACAGGTATGACACTCATAAAGTTCCTCATCTAGCATGCATATAACCTGATGTATGATGCTGAAATAAGGCCTTTGTGTGTTTGGGGTGTGACGACCCCTCCCGTCCACTAGGGGTCTGTGTCCTGTTTGCTGCCCACTCTGTCTTTCAGGATGTTGATCGGCAGCTCACGAGCCCCACCTGAGCCTGCTGGAAACAGCAGCTATAAAGATGCACCACCTGAACATGGCGCTGTGCCTCAGCTCCTCCTCACGGCAGCGCCTTCATTTGATTCATTCTTTGGTTCTTTGTTCGTTCAATAAATGTCTATTTATTACTTTTACTTAAATGTCTCTTTTTAAGATCCACACATATAACTGTTTTTATGTAGCAGCCCTATGAATATTATATTCACTGTTCTCATAGAGCGCTGATGAGCGTGACCCCCACCTGTAGATGTGAGATGATGAAGAGGGAAAGGTAGGGGAACCAAATCCAGTAGAAACATCAGTGTGTTCACAGAAACACAGCTCACTTCAATCATCACTCATCAGTTACTAACGTGGAGTTTAGCTTCTATATCTGTTTCAAAGAAACATAATCAATGGACAGATGTGATGAATATTTTGGATTTGACCACCACAGACGTTATCAAGTGTTTATGAACCCAACGGATGACTTTGACTACAATTTAATTTGCTTTGAATTCTGAGGAAATTATTTCTTTTGCTACTTAAAAAATAATCCAGAGAGAATTGTCTTGGAGGATTCAGAGAGAAAACGTCATTTAAAGGAGGAAGAATGTGAAAACATGCTTTACTTGATGGTTTAAATGTAATATTCTGAAGATATGGTTGAACATAAAACACTGGTTATGACATCTATTACACTTAACCCCGTTAAAGTGACAGAGGATGTCGTATGTGTACAGATTGTAAAGCCCTCTGAAGCTAATTTGTGATTTTGGGATATTCAGAATAAATTGAATTTAAATGATTAATTTTGTATTTTTATCACTTTGTTTCGGTACTGCAAAGGTCAAGACACATGAATAAAGAATCGAAAAATGTACAAACAAAATACTGTAAAATATAAATATGTAGTCCTGAAATAAATCCTTCATGTTGATTCAACTGTATCCTCATTGACAGGTGTTTCTATTATTTAGCTCGATAGTGGTCCAATGGCGCCCTCCTGTGGAGAAAGCTAGGTTTGCAGGTTCAAAAGACACTTCGAAAAAAACACGTTGAAGTCATGCATCCAGGCTCTGTTTGGAGCGATGGAGGCCGCTTAGGAGGCTCTATTTCGGGCCAGGCACGTAGCCTAACTCCCTCTACATCTCTGGTAGTCATTAGGAATACCAGGGGCACGAGAAAACACTTCGAACATTTTTTTTAAATAAATTCCTCAGGGCCAGTGTGCTGTGAATTTAGTCCGCTTTTGAGGCTCTTACAGGCGGACAGATTTGCAGCAAGGACCCGCTGTCTCCCCTCTGGAGCTCAATAGTGGTCCCCTGGCGCCCTCGTGTGGATAACGTTAGGTTTGCAGGATCAAAAGACACTTAAAAAAAATAAGAAAGTTATTGCTGGGGAAGTGGGGTTAATTAAGAGTGAATAAAGGAGGGATAGCACTAAAATAAAATAACTAAAAATAATGAATGAAACATAAATCTGTAAGACTGTATCTGAGCAAAAACACAATATTAAAAAATAAGAAATAAAATATAGAAATAAAAGCAAAGTACTGCAAAGGTCAAGACACATAAAGTGACAGAGGATGTCGTATGTGTACAGATTGTAAAGCCCTCTGAAGCTAATTTGTGATTTTGGGATATTCAGAATAAATTGATTTTAAATGATTAATTTTGTATTTTTATCACTTTGTTTCGGTACTGCAAAGGTCAAGACACATGAATAAAGAATCGAAAAATGTACAAACACAATACTATAAAATATAAATATGTAGTCCTGAAATAAATCCTTCCTTCATGTTGATTCAACTGTATCCTCAATTCTATTGACAGGTGTTTCTATTATTTTGTCCACCACATTTATATCAATTACGGTATCCAAAATAACAGAAACGCCTCTCGCCATAATGCAAAACAGCTACACAGCACCTCAGACTACATTCTCCAAAGATGATCATGGAGTTGAATCACATGTAGGTATTTAATGTTTCTTATTTTACACTTTCCAGAATCAGAATCAGGTTTATCTCCAAATAGGTTTTCACGAACGGAGAAGTTAGGTTGACATGTTGATTTTGCGTGTTACACCGGTGGCCTCCCTTTATTCTGTTTTCAGTTGTACAATTATTATTTCATATCATTTATATCATATGCACAGTGGTGTACAGTAGCGAAGTAGAACTACTTCGTTACTGTAGTACTCAAAGCCGCGGTGTTGTGATTCCCAGTGATGCCAGGATGCTACATGCTACAATGTGACAACTGGCCAGCCAGCGTTTCTCCGATTGGAGTGAGACGAGGAGAAAATGTGATGTGGTGATCTTCGCAATAGAACATCTTTGATGTGTCGAGTCTCGGCCAATCAGCGTTCAGATGTGTACAGCGTCTTCATTTCCCTCCGTTAAAGTTTAAGTTACGTTATGTTCCGTTACCTGTTAACGTTCGTCATAATCGCGATTTAGAAGGAAAAAACGTAACGTGATGAAACATGCAGCCCCCGTGTTCCAGTTCAGTTCACGCGGTCACTCGTTAACGTTAAACCGGAACACCGGCGCATCTGGTTGTTTGTTTTAACTCAAAGTAGAATGAGGCGACTTCGTGGTCAGAATAACTTTTATGACAACGAAACATGAGGCCCAGATACTGATGACATGATGAGGCCAAAGAGCTTCAGGGAGAGGAGGCTGTCTGTAGCGCACCTTGACGCAGGGCTGAGCTGTGAGTGGAGCTAGGCCTGGATAAAGGTGGAGCTGGGCCTGGATAAAGGTGGAGCTGGGCCTGGATAAAGGTGGAGCTAGGCCTGGATAAAGGTGGAGCTGGGCCTGGATAAAGGTGGAGCTGGGCCTGGATAAAGGTGGAGGTGGGCCTGGATAAAGGTGGAGCTGGGCCTGGATAAAGGTGGAGGTGGGCCTGGATAAAGGTGGAGCTGGGCCTGGATAAAGGTGGAGCTGGGCCTGGATAAAGGTGGAGGTGGGCCTGGATAAAGGTGGAGCTGGGCCTGGATAAAGGTGGAGGTCTAAACAGACGTGAGTACAGCTTCCTACTGTCACAGTGTTTTAAACACATTGATAAGGCAGGGTATGCTAAATGCAGCCTCTGCTCCAAGGAGATGAAGTACAGCAACAAGGGCTCACATGTCCTCTCATCACACTGTTCACACTGGTCACTGTGATGACCACAGCCAGTGGACCAACAGTACCAACAGTCCCACATTGCTCCCAAGAACCCTGAAGTAATGAGAGAGGGTTAAGGTGCCTGTATCTTCATTTCAGCGGGTTCATTTAAATAATTGAACTAGATTGAATGCATATTAATTGCAAATATAAGATAGGCCACAATTCTAACAAATGTACAGTAACAGTAGAAGTTAATATTAAGCCATACAGTAACAGGGTTCAATGAAAACGAATCACTTTCTTTGTACAGGCGATGGTTCTCGCTGCTCTTGCTGTCTTCGTTTTTATTTGACCAAAACGTTTGAAAATGAGACCTCGGTCTCAATGGATTTTGTCTAAATAAAGGTTAATATTAATAATAGAGCAGAAATACTGATTAATGACTGAATAATATATTCGTTTTTTGCTTAAAGTAAATGTCTCATCACTTAATTTTCTTCTCAGAATACACCAGAATGCTACATTTTAAACCTCATATTTAAGATCAATTTTGATATTTGAGTCATGTTATGGATGATCAGATGGAGTTATGATGGTAGCAGTCGCTGTTGAGAATTCCAGTATTAAATGCATTATAAGTAAGATTAAATAACCCCCCTAGTGATGAGTAGAAGTGTTATAATAATTATAATAATAATTTAGTTACAATATGTTTACAATATTCTTGCATATAGAAGATATTATGTGTTACAGTATATTAACTAATTGAATGTATTAAATCATAAAAGTATAGTCACTAAAGGTATTAAAACACTGTAAGAATAGTTTGAGGGTCAGACATGGATTCTGAATGGGACATGCAGCAGAGTGGAGGATGGGATCAGTGGCCAGGACAACTGACCAGAGGTGGAGTCAAGACAGATGTTTTGCAAGGAGCAAAGCTGTTTCGATAAAGAATCGATCCAGGGAGGAGACAGAATTCAAATGGAGCCAGTCACGGATGGCCACGGAGGGTCAGTCCGATGAGTTATGACTGTTTGGACATATAAGACACTGTTCTGAGAGAATTCCTCAGACCACATCCGCCCTCGCTTTTCTGAAGTGGGATGCGTGCGTGTGGTCTCTATTCTCGAGAATATTACTGTTGATAGTTAATGCAGCTTATAAGTGAATTTCATGTAGTACATTAAATATTGTTATTAATTTTTGAACCGGTTCCAGCTCATTTTTCCACTGTGTGCGCACTGTAAGAAGTTCGCAGCAGGGGAGGGGTCCTGCGGCCTCGCAGCTCTTCATCCTTTGTTTCCAGACCCAACATCGCCCAATTGCAGATTCAGCTTGAGCAAAACCTTTGTCTATTGTGTTCAAATCAGGCCCATAGGAGTTTAAAGGCAGGCGTCCTTTCTCTAAACACTGACCTGATGCATCAAGTGGATATGTTTTGCTGAACATAATATTATGCATTTGCCCTCTACATCCTCTAGCCTAATGAGAAGACTTATAAACGCACTGTTACAACTCCTTCATAGTGTCATATTGCTTTTCGGAAAATTATGATGATAAGTTCATAGTAGATGCAAAAGTATACTCATGTACAATATATTATGTTGAACATTGTTGCTCCTGATGGATCACAGCCAGCCCAGTTATGTTCAACACAGCTCCATGTGCTTGGTCATGGTGCCACAGCACTTACAAGAATAAACTTCATCATTCTCACAATTCTGACCCTTTGCTTTTTTATTAACAGCATTTACTTGTACTTTTACTTTCAATGAACAGGTTATGATGTTCATTTAATATCAGAAAAGTACTTTTGTACTTAAGTACAATAAATTTCAGATACTTTAAGACTTTTACTCAAGTAGTATTCTAACAGGTGACTTTTTACTTTTACTGGAGTAGTTTTCCAGTAAGGTATCTTTACTTTTACTCAAGTATGGCTTTTGAGTACTTTATACACCACTGCATATGCATTGAATGTGTTGTAATTATTTGATGTTGTTCATTCCGTACACATGACATCAGTGGTGGGCCCTCAGGGCCAGCAAGGCCTCCTCTGCTTGACAGACAGAATCACAAAGTTATAGCTATTTTATTATTTCATAATTTTCATAAATACACTACATGTATTCTAAATATTCTTCCCATTATCTTATTTTCTCATTGCACAGCTCCTGTCTCCCTCAGTTGCTCTGCTTCCAGTGCAGCTTGTTTTAAGTAGAGCTTTCATCCAATCAGATTTCACCTCTGTGTCTCTAGGTAGAAGAGAGGCCCGAGGCCTGCAGACTCACAAGTGCATCCCTTTGCAGTTTAAGTGAATGGGGACGATGTTGTTGAGTGTTATGTGAATATGCGGCTTTTCCATGAATAAATAATAACCCGTAGCTGTGTCATCATGAGGTTATTAGGAGCTGGTTCAACTGTAGTAGGACGGCACTGAAGGCCCAGGTATGAAACACACGGCCCACCACTGGTAACAGTAATGAGAAGATGAAGACATGCTTTCACTTGATGGTTTAAATGTAACATTCAGAAGATATGGTTGAGCATAAAACACTGGTTATCAGAAACATTGGACTCCAGGCTTCAGTTGAAGGAGGTCTTCATCGTCTCATCAGCTGTATTTTAATGTGACACTTAAACATTTGTAATCCACAAACCCTGTGACTCAACACTGAGACATCGGTGGAGTTCCTCTAGAACACAGTTCTGCTGGGACGCTGCTTCACTTCAGAAGGACTCCAGTGAATCAGATATAAAGCTGACAGTGATCGTCTCATCTGGAGCTGCAAACTCTTTATTTCAACTCATGGCTCCGATTTATTCATCAGTTTCCTTTGAGGTGTTCTTTCATTACAACTAGTGAGTGTGTGTGTGTGTGTGTGTGTGTGTGTGTGTGTGTGTGTGTGTGTGTGTGTGTGTGTGTGTGTGTGTGTGTGTGTGTGGTTGTTCACATTCGAGGTGTCTTCATGAATAAAGAGCTTCTGGAGAAACACCTCAGAGTTGTTTCCTTCTTGTTTGTTGGAGTTTTCTTCTTCTTTCTTCACATGAAAGTGTTTTTGCTGAACTCTGCTTTGTTGAAGGTGTTTCTCAGCTTTCAGGAGCACTGAGGATGTTCACAGACAATAAGTACATTCTATATGTATTTATCTTCTTCATCTGATCGATACATGTGATCACAGTCATGGAGCATCAGGACGTTTACACGAAGTCATGTGACGTCCTCACGTGGTTTCTCATGAGACGTTCAAAGGCAGATACATGAATCATCCACAGGGGGCGCTGTCACACTGCTGACTTTCTGTGAAGGTAAACACAGAAACTCAGTTATTGATCAGCAGAGATAAACTCAGTTATTGATCATCAGAGATAAACTCAGTCATTGATCAGCAGAGATACAATATGACACATATCTCTTAGTTTGTGCAATAATCATGAATAATGATGTAATAATCATGAATAATACTACAATAATGAACAATAATTCTGCAATAACGATCAATAAGACTGTCTCAGTGAAGCAGTGAGAACAAAGCATGAGTTCTTCAGATCAGATTTAAACTCTAATCTTTTATAAAGTGCTTGAACAACAGGAAGTGATGAGGGTGAAACAGAGTCTCAACGCTTCCAAAGTGAAAAACAGCATCAGGTGTTCAAACATCAACAGAGGTGTTACGTTTCTCTTCTTCAAGCAGTTTCCAGCGTCCGCAGCTCTGAGTCGCTTCAGGAGCACGTGGGCTGTCGGACAGAGATGACCTCATCTGATGCTTGTGTTGGAGAAGCTCTCGGACTCTCTTCCTGCTTTGCTTCTCGTTTCTCTGCCTCTTGTTTTCCTCTCAAAGACAAACTGTGAGGTGAAATGCTGTTTCATGGAGACTCTCTTGTGTTGTGTCGTGTTGTCTGTGCTGATGCTTCAGGCCTCATGTGTGCTGAGACCAGCGTGCAGGCCTGTACTGAACACCTTCACGTGCTCACACATCAATAAAAGCCCTTGTTGGATATGGAGCTCCCCTCCATCTCATTCCATCAGCAGACGCTCTGATCGCACACAGACCTGTTTAACACAACAGATAATAAGAGTCTGAGAAACTGTCCTGCTGCTCATCAAGTGCAGCTGTCAACCACTGTAGCCCGACGTCACGTGACGTCTGTGCACGTGACGTGACATCAGAGTACAAATCATGAGAGAAGACCCGAGCAGCAGGAGGTCAAACACTCCTTTCACATGAGAACAGCAGAATAAAGCCCCGCGTGTCCGTGTCCCCTTCATCCTCTCACGCGCTCAAACAACATCGCATACTTTCACTTTCATTCACAACCTGTGTGGCTCACTTCTACCTAGTTACACGTGACGTCACGCTCAGCTTAAATTCCCATTGGCTCAGATGGAGGTGGAAGGCGGCGCTGCTCCTTCTCTCTCCCTCAGTTCAGTCCTGATCCTGGAGCTGAGCGGACCGGATCACTTTCTCTCTTTAAGAACAGAAAGCACCAGAAGTTAAGATGCGACATTTCACGATGGAGGCGTTGATTCTGTCTCTCCTGATGATACACCTTCACGGCGCGGCAGCAGGTGAGTTCACTCTTTGTTTTATAAGTTGTGTGATTGTGAAAGAAGGAAAGCTTCGTGTCTTTATAGACTGTGTTCATCAGGTGAAGCTGCTTTTGATCGTCTTTGATGTTTAGCTCCAGGACTTCCTCGCTGACGACAGAAAATGTAGTAAAAAGTCAGAAATGCTCTTAAAGTGCACGTTAGTAGATCCTGTGTGTGCAGCTCAGTGATTGGTCCCGACATGTTCCTGAGGTAGCCGCTGTGTCCTCGAGTGACTGAGTGAAAAGGACAGAAGTGTGTTATTTCTCTCTGTCGCTTTGATTTGGGACATTATTTCATACTCGAAAAAGCATTTCCTGCTGAAAATGTGTTGGAATGCTGAAAACTGAAATTATTATTATTCGCAAAAACATTGCTGAAAATAGATATCCAATTCAAAAACAATTGCAAAAAGCTTAATAATTCAAAAAGTTTAAAGATTACAATATGAAAAGTCATATCACACGTCTCCTGAAAGAGCTGAACATTTTGATATTTGAACAGTTTCTGTGGCTTAAAAAATTCATCAGTGGTGATATTTGTAATAGTATAAGTTGTACTGGAAGTATTATTAGCAGAAGTATTAGTAGCATTAGAATAACTACTAGTAGTAGTAGTAGTAGTAGTGATATTTGTAGTAGTAGTATAAGTTGTAGTTGTAGAAGAAGTATTTTGAAAGAGTATTATGAAGAGCATGAAGCATGACGTCACAACAGCACTATATTTAGTGCTCTTTTCTGTTTCAACATCTAACTTGTTGGTGTTTGATGTAGAATGTGTGCTGCGGTTCATTCAGTGCTGTTTACAATGACTGTTATTGTATCAACGATGTCAATATTTCGTGTTAGTTATTGTCATTCAGTGGACATCATGAACATATTCATACAGTCAGGAAACACGTCAGCACATTTCATCTCAGGCTGCTGTGGAGGTTTGGGACTTTTACTTTGAAACAACGAGTCAGTTGATGGTTGTTTTCCTGCTGAAGACAAACTACTTCCTGCTTTGTTGCTGTAATATTTCATATCGTTCACTCATAAACTCAATCACTGACAACCTGAGTGGCTCACTTCTACCTAGTGACACGTGACGTCAGGCTCAGCTTAAATTGCCATTGGCTCAGATGGAGGTGGAGGCTCAGACTTTCAGCATGACTCATGAATCATCTTGTTCTTCAGTCTCTTCAGTGTTCACTCCTTCAACAAGATGCAAAGTGTCATCTGTCACTCAACAAAACATGTTTCATGATTGAAAAGGAAGAAGAAGAAAATCATATTCTATATCAGCCTCTCATAGTGAATCAATAACAAACATATTTATATTTCATTTCAGAACAGATCGTTTTTAAACAATCATCAGAAATATTAAAGTAAACATTTATTTCTGTGTATTGAGGGCTCAGCAGATATTATCAGCATGTATTTATTGTACTGTAGTTCTTTTTGATTCTGTGAGCAGCAGAACAACATTGTTCAGTGATTTATTAAAGCGTGATATCTAAACTGAAAGTGATGATTTTATCTTTCTGTTCCAGTGACTCACTCTCTGAAGTATTTCTACACTGGGTCCTCTGGAGTCACAAACTTCCCAGAGTTTGTGTCTGTTGGGTTGGTTGATGACGTTGAGATTACTCACTATGACAGTAACACCAGGAGATATGAACCCAAACAGGACTGGATGAGCAGAATCACAGCAGATGATCCTCAGTACTGGCAGAGGGAGACTGAGCGCTCTGTGGGTAACCAGCAGATCTACAAAAACAACATTGAAGTAGCAAAGCAGCGCTTCAACCAAACTAGAGGTTTGTTTATGTTTCACACATTTTGTTGATATTGTCATCCTGTACTTTAGTAAACAGATGTGACACACACACACACACACACACACACACACACACACACACACACACACAGTAAACGGTGTGACTCAGCAGAAACATGACTGACTCTGAGTCGACTGGATGCTGCTGTACATCTTCAGTGATGAAACAAGTTATGAATTTGTTTCGATAGTTAAACGAATGAATTGGCTACATTTATGATCATCAGATGATAATTTCAGTCTTTAATTGAAGCAATAAGTCAAACATGTTGTAGTTGAGCTTCCTCAGTGTGAGACTTTGTTCCTTTTCTCTGATTGATGTCGTTGTGAATGAAATGCTGTTCAGTGTTGTTCAGACTAAAGAAGCACTTTAAAGAGTTCATCAGACTCTGAACTTAACGGCGTCTTCACACTTTACTGACATTTACACTGGAAACTATTTATGGATTCATTAAAGATAGTCATTACATCATCAGCAAAGACGAGAATAATTAGTTTGAGCCCTAAATATGGAGAATAACACAGAGTAGAGTCATTGAACTTCACTCTGGTGTGTTTATGTCTTCATGAACATACATGGTGTTAGAATAAGGAATCTATTAGTTTAACAGAACATGAATTGACTTAAATGTTGATCATCAGATGATCACTCAAGTCTTTCATCAAGAAAACATCTCAAACATTTTCTAGTTCCAGTTTCTCAAACATGAGAAAGTTCTGCTTTCCTCTGATTAATATCGTTTCATATGAAATATTGTTCAGTGTTGTTCAGACTAAAGAAGCAATCTGAAGATTTCACCTCATCCTCTCACAACTTGACCACATTTTATAATATTTAATAATTCTCTCTCTCTCTCTCTCTCTCTCTCTCTCTCTCTCTCTCTCTCTCTCTCTCTCTCTCTCTCTCTCTCTCTCTCTCTCTCTCTCTCTCTCTCTCTCTCTCTCTCTCTCTCTCTCTCTCTCTCTCAGGTGTCCACATTTACCAGTGGATGTACGGCTGTGAATGGGATGATGAGACCAATGAGGTCAAAGGTTTTTGGCAGTATGGTTATGATGGAGAAGACTTCATATCATTGGACCTGAAGACAGAGACATGGATCGCTCCAAAACAACAGGCTGTCATCACCAAACACAAGTGGGATAATAACAGAGCTCTGACAGCACAGAACAAGAACTACCTGACTCACATCTGTCCTGAGTGGGTGAAGAAGTATGTGAACTACGGGAGGAGCTCTCTGATGAGAACAGGTAGAATCACATGACCTGATGTAGTTTCATAAAGCTTCTGTTGTTTCTGACCAACAGTCACATTACAACACATGTCAGCCACATACAGAGAGCTGCTGTGTGTCACACCTTTCTCCTCCCTCACCTCTCTTCCTCTCTCTGCCTCCTTCTCTCCTTCACCACATTTCCTCCCTCACACTCATCACCCCTCTGTCCCTCCGTTCTCTCTCTCTCTTTGTCTCTTGTGAAGGAATATTTCTGAAACTGTTCGGGAGAAGAGTTTAAAGTGTTTATCAAATCAATGTCAAATGAAACAGAGTCTTGATGAAAGATCAAAGATAGTCAATTTATTTGCTTGCAAGCAAATGCGAGAAACAGTTCTCAACAGACACGTAAAACCGAGTCTACTGAGGAGTGCCCTAAATTCACAGTCAAATGCATGGACTTATATGCTCCAGCCAGCATGCTGGAATGTTCCTTAGTAAACAAGAATGACAAAAGGACAGGACAAAGATAAACGTAGTTACAGATGGTTCTCCTTTGAAGTCTAGCGTCCTGTTCTCATGATAAAACGAAAGTGTTATACAATTCCTTTGTATTCAGTCTGTCTCTCCATGAACCATGCATACACTCAAACCCCTAGACTGTCTCGACTTAACATGTGTTAGAAGGGAGCCATGTGTCTCCTCTCGTACTCAACAAAGAGATGGAGAACACAAGCCATTTGCATAGAATCTCAAAATGCAAGACCCCCTGGACCACAACCACATATTCTAGGTTCAAAACGAGGTTTGTGATGCAGAATATGTGGTTCTTTATCTTGAGGTAAAGATTTGAGATACAGCAGGCAGGACAACTAATACAGGTAACAGTGATAAACATTTTTACCCATTACACTCTCAACTGTTTCTGTCTGTCTCAGTTTCTCTCTCTGTCTCTTTGCTCTGTCTTTCTCACACTCACTGTCCTCCCTTTCTAATCATCTCACCTCTTCATCTGTTTCTCTCTCCCTTCTTTCATCAATTCAACCTCAATCACATGTATTTGCATTGCATACATACATAAAAATATATATATATATAGTGTGTGTGTGTTACCAAGGCATTTAAAACACATTCCATCCAACATGATGATGATATGAATCCACAGTAAATAATAACACTAAAGAACCTATAACCCGTCTCTCTCTTCCCTCTCCAGAGCTTCCCTCAGTGTCTCTCCTCCAGAAGACTTCCTCCTCTCCAGTCAGCTGCCACGCTACAGGTTTCTACCCTGACAGAGCCACACTGTTCTGGAGGAAAGATGGAGAGGAGCTCCATGAGGACGTGGACCTCGGAGAGATCCTCCCCAACCACGATGGATCCTTCCAGATGAGCGCTGACCTGGAACTGTCATCAGTCCCAGCTGCAGACTGGAGGAGGTACGACTGTGTGTTCCAGCTGTCTGGTGTGGAGGAGGACATCGTCACCAGACTGGACCCAAAGGTGATCAGGACCAACGAAGGTGAGGCTGAGATCAGGTGTGATGAAGGTGGGAAGCACACCTTTAGTTCACTGGAACACTTTGTGTGTTTTGATGAGGACGGGAAGTTGAGTTTAGTTCAAGTTTATTCAAAGTGTGCTGACGGGCAGAAAGGAGTTTGAAGACGTTTGTCAGAAGTTGTCGTCGTGTCAAAAACCAACATGAGACAGAAAGCAAGAGAAACACACAGCTGGACAGAGAGAACACAGCTGGACGAGATCAACAAGCAGAGATACAGTCATCGTGTAGACAGATGAAGAAAGGACAGACAGATGGTGTGTGTGTTCAGGACTGTGGTCTGCTTGATGAACGGATGTTCTCCTCTTCTAACCTGCTTCATCTCTTCAGGCTGTGACTATTTTATTCTTGTTTTCTGCTCAACAGAGAAGCCCGCTGACATCACCTTCATCATCATCATCGCTGCAGTGGCTCTTCTTGCTCTCGTCATCGCTGTGGGTGGATTCATGTTTCACAGGAACAGGAAAGGTGAGAGACCCGAACACAGACGTTAGTATTTCATGAGTATTTCATGAGTATTTCATGAGTATTTCATGAGTATTTCATGAGTATTTCATGAGTATTTCATGAGTATTTGGATTTTCGGCATTTTCTTCAGAATGTGACAGAAGCAAACTTCAACAGTCAGCGGTAATGTCATGATGACATGACTAGAAGAGACAAATTCATATTTTATATGTAACATTCATTTCTATTGATGTTATTTCATCATATTTGCTTTTATTCTTCATAATATATTATATCTGCAGGTTTATAGACTCGACGAACACTTCAAGGCAGCTCGTTGTTTTCTACATGTTCTTTAGACTGTTGATAAAAGTCATTTGGACTTTTGGGGAATAAATAAATAAAAACAGTATTTTTGTAATTAGAATAATGTCAGTTTTTTCATGCATATTGTTTCTACAAGGCTCAGATGATGAATAAAAGCTCTTTCATCTCCTAGAGGAGTCAGAGTGAGCGCTGTGCTTAGGATCACTAAGTCACAGGTTTACTCTGTGGAGCTGCTTTTGCCTCCTCCAGTGATGACAGCGTGATGATGTCAGAGAGAAGTGAAGTCAGAGGAGAGATGTCTTCATCAGTGGGAGGGGCTAGAAGAGGGGATCCTCTCCACTGGGAGGAAGCTGCTACAACACATTCGGACATGTTGGCTCTGGAGAACTAAAATGTCGTCTTTGCTTTTTATTTCAGCCAGATGCCCTCCGACCTCTGAGAACAGCTCTGAGCTCTCTGTGAAGCTGAACCCTGAGGCTGAACGCTGAAGTCAGCGCCCTGCACACACAAAGACGAGTTCGTCTCAAACAAATCCTCCATATTTACACTTTAATGCTTCTGCTGTTGGGTTTCTGGTTCAATCAATGTTGGTAACACAAATGTAACTTCACACACACACACACACACACACACACACACACACACACACACACACACACACGCTGTCGGGTCTGGTGATATGAAGACATGAAGCTTGAGATCAGAGATCTTTGTCAACCAGCAGAGTTTCTTCTCTCTTCATACTGAGGAAGTCGTTCTCTGCTTCTCTGCTTGGGTTCCATCACTGGGGGAAACGCTGCAAATCAACCAGCAGCATCCAGAAACACGCTGCGGGAACTGGACGCCCGGAGTCTCCCGGAGGTGTCGGTGTGATGGTTTCCTATCTGTGTCTCTGCTGCTGGTAAACTGGACTCCAGCTCTCTCCCAGTGTGGACTGGGATTGACTCCAGTCCCCCTCCACTCTCAGCAGGACGACACACGTTTATTTGACACTTGTGGAAATAGTTTGTTTGTATGTTTCCTTGTTTTCTAGCAGCAGGTCAAAGTAAAGAATCATTTATGTCTCTGCGTGTTTTCTTCAATAATCAAGAGGATGTTTATTGTTTCATCTCATGTTTTGATCTGATCTGAAACATTGTTTTATGTAAATGAAGGCTTCTCGTTTCTAAAGGGCAGTGAGATGTTTGAAGCTTCTCAGCTGATAGAAATCTTCTTCAATATGTTTCCTGATGGTATTTAGGGACGAGGAAGGCTGTTGGCTTTACAATGAATGCTGATGAAGCGGCTCTATTTCATTCCTTTTCTACTTTTGATTTGCGTTTCAATAAAGTGCCCAAAACTCCAAATGTCTGTGTCTCTGTGATTCAGCAGATATGCTTATGCTTATTAACACCACATCTTCTTTGTGACTAAACCTTTTAAAAGCAGAAGCGCACACAGGTATGACACTCATAAAGTTCCTCATCTAGCATGCATATAACCTGATGTATGATGCTGAAATAAGGCCTTTGTGTGTTTGGGGTGTGACGACCCCTCCCGTCCACTAGGGGTCTGTGTCCTGTTTGCTGCCCACTCTGTCTTTCAGGATGTTGATCGGCAGCTCACGAGCCCCACCTGAGCCTGCTGGAAACAGCAGCTATAAAGATGCACCACCTGAACATGGCGCTGTGCCTCACCTCCTCCTCACGGCAGCGCCTTCATTTGATTCATTCTTTGGTTCTTTGTTCGTTCAATAAATGTCTATTTATTACTTTTACTTAAATGTCTCTTTTTAAGATCCACACATATAATAACTGTTTTTATGTAGCAGCCCTATGAATATTATATTCACTGTTCTCATAGAGCGCTGATGAGCGTGACCCCCACCTGTAGATGTGAGATGATGAAGAGGGAAAGGTAGGGGAACCAAATCCAGTAGAAACATCAGTGTGTTCACAGAAACACAGCTCACTTCAATCATCACTCATCAGTTACTAACGTGGAGTTTAGCTTCTATATCTGTTTCAAAGAAACATAATCAATGGACAGATGTGATGAATATTTTGGATTTGACCACCACAGACGCTATCAAGTGTTTATGAACCCAACGGATGACTTTGACTATAATTTAATTTGCTTTGAATTCTGAGGAAATTATTTCTTTTGCTTCTTAAAAAATAATCCAGAGAGAATTGTCTTGGAGGATTCAGAGAGAAAACGTCATTTAAAGGAGGAAGAATGTGAAAACATGCTTTACTTGATGGTTTAAATGTAATATTCTGAAGATATGGTTGAACATAAAACACTGGTTATGACATCTATTACACTTAACCCCGTTAAAGTGACAGAGGATGTCGTATGTGTACAGATTGTAAAGCCCTCTGAAGCTAATTTGTGATTTTGGGATATTCAGAATAAATTGAATTTAAATGATTAATTTTGTATTTTTATCACTTTGTTTCGGTACTGCAAAGGTCAAGACACATGAATAAAGAATCGAAAAATGTACAAACAAAATACTGTAAAATATAAATATGTAGTCCTGAAATAAATCCTTCATGTTGATTCAACTGTATCCTCATTGACAGGTGTTTCTATTATTTAGCTCGATAGTGGTCCAATGGCGCCCTCCTGTGGAGAAAGTTAGGTTTGCAGGTTCAAAAGACACTTCGAAAAAAACACGTTGAAGTCATGCATCCAGGCTCTGTTTGGAGTGATGGAGGCCGCTTAGGAGGCTCTATTTCGGGCCAGGCACGTATCCTAACTACCTCTACATCTCTGGTAGTCATTAGGAATACCAGGGGCACGAGAAACACTTCGAACATTTTTTTAAAATAAATTCCTCCAGGGCCAGTGTGCTGTGAATTTAGTCCGCTTTTGAGGCTCTTACAGGCGGACAGATACAGGCCCCTCTGGAGCTCAATAGTGGTCCCCTGGCGCCCTCGTGTGGATAACGTTAGGTTTGCAGGATCAAAAGACACAAAATAAGAAAGTTATTGCTGGGGAAGTGGGGTTAATTAAGAGTGAATAAAGGAGGGATAGCACTAAAATAAAATAACTAAAAATAATGAATGAAACATAAATCTGTAAGACTGTATCTGAGCAAAAACACAATATTAAAAAATAAGAAATAAAATATAGAAATAAAAGCAAAGTACTGCAAAGGTCAAGACACATGAATAAAGAATAGAAAAATGTACAAACACAATACTATAAAATATAAATATGTAGTCCTGAAATAAATCCTTCCTTCATGTTGATTCAACTGTATCCTCAATTCTATTGACAGGTGTTTCTATTATTTTGTCCACCACATTTATATCAATTAGGGTATCCAAAATAACAGAAACGCCTCTCGCCACAATGCAAAACAGCTGCACAGCACCTCAGACTACATTCTCCAAAGATGATCATGGAGTTGAATCACATGTAGGTATTTAATGTTTCTTATTTTACAGTTTCCAGAATCAGAATCAGGTTTATCTCCAAATAGGTTTTCACGAACGGAGAAGTTAGGTTGACGTGTTGATTTTGCGTGTTACACCGGTGGCCTCCCTTTATTCTATTTTCAGTTGTACAATTATTATTTCATATCATTTATATCATATGCACAGTGGTGTATAGTAGCGAAGTAGAACTACTTCGTTACTGTACTTAAGTCGTTTTTTTGGGTATCTGTACTTTACTTTACTACTTATATTTCTGTTGACTTTTACTTTTACTTCACTACATTTTGCAAAGAAAACCGATACTTTTACTTCACTACATTTCCCCTGAAACCTTCGTTACTCGCTACAAAATCAAATCTATCTTTAGAAACAAAATGAATCGTGAGAGCAGCGTCGGGGACTGTGGTGGAACACAGACTGCAAGCAGCAGGTTTGGTGAATCAGTGGTGCTAGCAGCAAGTTAAATCGTTGGTTAGTCACGTTAATGCGCAAATGCTCTCAAAGCCGCGGTGTTGTGATTCCCAGTGATGCCAGGATGCTACATGCTACAATGTGACAACTGGCCAGCCAGCGTTTCTCCGATTGGAGTGAGACGAGGAGAAAATGTGATGTGGTGATCTTCGCAATAGAACATCTTTGATGTGTCGAGTCTCGGCCAATCAGCGTTCAGATGTGTACAGCGTCTTCATTTCCCTCCGTTAAAGTTTAAGTTACGTTATGTTCCGTTACCTGTTAACGTTCGTCATAATCGCGATTTAGAAGGAAAAAACGTAACGTGATGAAACATGCAGCCCCCCCCCCGTGTTCCGGTTCAGTTCACGCGGTCACTCGTTAACGTTAAACCGGAACACCGGCGCATCTGGTTGCAGTTTGTTTGTTTTAACTCAAAGTAGAATGAGGCGACTTCGTGGTCAGAATAACTTTTATGACAACGAAACATGAGGCCCAGATACTGATGACATGATGAGACCAAACAGCTTCAGGGAGAGGAGGCTGTCTGTAGCGCACCTTGACGCAGGGCTGAGCTGTGAGTGGAGCTAGGCCTGGATAAAGGTGGAGCTGGGCCTGGATAAAGGTGGAGCTGGGCCTGGATAAAGGTGGAGCTGGATAAAGGTGGAGCTGGGCCTGGATAAAGGTGGAGGTGGGCCTGGATAAAGGTGGAGGTGGGCCTGGATAAAGGTGGAGCTGGGCCTGGATAAAGGTGGAGCTGGGCCTGGATAAAGGTGGAGGTGGGCCTGGATAAAGGTGGAGCTGAGCCTGGATAAAGGTGGAGCTGGGCCTGGATAAAGGTGGAGGTGGGCCTGGATAAAGGTGGAGCTGGGCCTGGATAAAGGTGGAGGTGGGCCTGGATAAAGGCGGAGCTGGGCCTGGATAAAGGTGGAGCTGGGCCTGGATAAAGGTGGAGGTCTAAACAGACGTGAGTACAGCTTCCTACTGTCACAGTGTTTTAAATACATTGATAAGGCAGGGTATGCTAAATGCAGCCTCTGCTCCAAGGAGATGAAGTACAGCAACAAGGGCTCACATGTCCTCTCATCACACTGTTCACACTGTTCACACTGTTCACTGTGATGACCACAGCCAGTGGACTAACAGTACCAACAGTCCCACGTTGCTCCCAAGAACCCTGAAGTAATGAGAGAGGGTTAAGGTGCCTGTATCTTCATTTCAGCGGGTTCATTTAAATAATTTAACTGGATTGAATGCATATTAATTGCAAATATAAGACAGGCCACAATTCTAACAAATGTACAGTAACAGTAGAAGTTAATATGAAGCCATACAGTAACAGGGTTCAATGAAAACTAATCACTTTCTTTGTACAGGCGATGGTTCTCGCTACTCTTGCTGTCTTTGTTTTTATTTGACCAAAACGTTTGAAAATGAGACCTCGGTCTCAATGGATTTTGTCTAAATAAAGGTTAATATTAATAATAGAGCAGAAATACTGATTAATGACTGAATAATATATTACTTTTTTGCTTAAAGTAAATGTCTCATCACTTAATTTTCTTCTCAGAATACACCAGAATGCTACATTTTAAACCTCATATTTAAGATCAATTTTGATATTTGAGTCATGCTGTGGATGATCAGATGGAGTTATGATGGTAGCAGTCGCCCAATTGCAGATTCAGCTTGAGCAAAACCTTTGCCTATTGTGTTCAAATCAGGCCCATAGGAGTTTACAAGGCAGCGTCCTTTCTCTGAACACTGACCTGATGCATCAAGTGGATATGTTTTGCTGAACATAATATTATGCATTGGCCTCTACATCCTCTAGTCTAATGAGCAGACTTATAAACGCACTGTTACAACTCCTTCATAGTGTCATATTGCTTTTCGGAGAATTATGATGATAAGTTCATAGTAGATACAAAAGTATACTAATGTACAATATATTATGTTGAACATTATTGCTCCTGGATGGATCACAGCCAGCCCAGTTATGTTCAACACAGCTCCATGTCCTTGGTCATGGTGCCACAGCACTTACAAGAATAAACTTCATCATTCTCACAATGCTGACCCTTTGCTTTTTTATTAACAGCATTTACTTGTACTTTTACTTTCAATGAACAGGTTATGATCATTTAATGTTCAGGTTATGATGTACATTTAATATCAGAAAAGTACTTTTGTACTTAAGTACAATAAATATCAGATACTTTAAGACTTTTACTCAAGTAGTATTCTAAAAGGTGACTTTTTACTTTTACTGGAGTAGTTTTCCAGTAAGGTATCTTTACTTTTACTCAAGTATGGCTTTTGAGTACTTTATACACCACTGGGTATGCATTGAATGTGTTGTAATTATTTGATGTTGTTCATTCCGTACACATGACATCAGTGGTGGGCCCTCAGGGCAGCAAAGCCTCCTCTGCTTGACAGACAGAATCACAAAGTTATAGCTATTTTATTATTTAATAATTTTTCATAAATACACTACATGTATTCTAAATATTCTTCCCATTATCTTACTATCTCATTGCACAGCTCCTGTCTCCCTCAGTTGCTCTGCTTCCAGTGCAGCTTGTTTTAAGTAGAGCTTTCATCCAATCAGATTTCACCTCTGTGTCTCTAGGTAGAAGAGAGGCCCGAGGCCTGCAGACTCACAAGTGCATCCCTTTGCAGTTTAAGTGAATGGGGACGATGTTGTTGAGTGTTATGTGAATATGCGGCTTTGCCATGAATAAATAATAACCCGTAGCTGTGACATCATGAGGTTATTAGGAGCTGGTTCAACTGTAGTAGGACGGCACTGAAGGCCCAGGTATGAAACACACGGCCCACCACTGGTAACAGTAATGAGAAGATGAAGACATGCTTTCACTTGATGGTTTAAATGTAACATTCAGAAGATATGGTTGAGCATAAAACACTGGTTATCAGAAACATTGGACTCCAGGCTTCAGTTGAAGGAGGTCTTCATCGTCTCATCAGCTGTATTTTAATGTGACACTTAAACATTTGTAATCCACAAACCCTGTGACTCAACACTGAGACATCGGTGGAGTTCCTCTTGAACACAGTTCTGCTGGGACGCTGCTTCACTTCAAAAGGACTCCAGTGAATCAGATATAAAGCTGACAGTGATCGTCTCATCTGGAGCTGCAAACTCTTTATTTCAACTCATGGCTCCGATTTATTGATCAGTTTCCTTTGAGGTGTTCTTTCATTACAACTAGTGTGTGTGTGTGTGTGTGTGTGTGTGTGTGTGTGTGCGCGCGCGTGCGTGCGTGTGTGTGTGCGCGCGCGTGCGTGTGTGTGTGTGTGTGTGTGTGTGTGTGTGGTTGTTCACATTCGAGGTGTCTTCATGAATAAAGAGCTTCTGGAGAAACACCTCAGAGTTGTTTCCTTCTTGTTTGTTGGAGTTTTCTTCTTCTTTCTTCACATGAAAGTGTTTTTGCTGAACTCTGCTTTGTTGAAGGTGTTTCTCAGCTTTCAGGAGCACTGAGGATGTTCACAGACAATAAGTACATTCTATATGTATTTATCTTCTTCATCTGATCGATACATGTGATCACAGTCATGGAGCATCAGGACGTTTACACGAAGTCATGTGACGTCCTCACGTGGTTTCTCATGAGACGTTCAAAGGCAGATACATGAATCATCCACAGGGGGCGCTGTCACACTGCTGACATTCTGTGAAGGTAAACACAGATAAACTCAGTTATTGATCAGCAGAGATAAACTCAGTCATTGATCAGCAGAGATACAATATGACACATATCTCTTAGTTTGTGCAATAATCATGAATAATGATGTAATAATCATGAATAATACTACAATAATGAACAATAATTCTGCAATAACGATCAATAAGACTGTCTCAGTGAAGCAGTGAGAACAAAGCATGAGTTCTTTAGATCAGATTTAAACTCTAATCTTTTATAAAGTGCTTGAACAACAGGAAGTGATGAGGGTGAAACAGAGTCTCAACGCTTCCAAAGTGAAAAACAGCATCAGGTGTTCAAACATCAACAGAGGTGTTACGTTTCTCTTCTTCAAGCAGTTTCCAGCGTCCGCAGCTCTGAGTCGCTTCAGGAGCACGTGGGCTGTCGGACAGAGATGACCTCATCTGATGCTTGTGTTGGAGAAGCTCTCGGACTCTCTTCCTGCTTTGCTTCTCGTTTCTCTGCCTCTTGTTTTCCTCTCAAAGCCAAACTGTGAGGTGAAATGCTGTTTCATGGAGACTCTCTTGTGTTGTGTCGTGTTGTCTGTGCTGATGCTTCAGGCCTCATGTGTGCTGAGACCAGCGTGCAGGCCTGTACTGAACACCTTCACGTGCTCACACATCAATAAAAGCCCTTGTTGGATATGGAGCTCCCCTCCATCTCATTCCATCAGCAGACGCTCTGATCGCACACAGACCTGTTTAACACAACAGATAATAAGAGTCTGAGAAACTGTCCTGCTGCTCATCAAGTGCAGCTGTCAACCACTGCAGCCCGACGTCACGTGACGTCTGTGCACGTGACGTGACATCAGAGTACAAATCATGAGAGAAGACCCGAGCAGCAGGAGGTCAAACACTCCTTTCACATGAGAACAGCAGAATAAAGCCCCGCGTGTCCGTGTCTCCTTCATCCTCTCACGCGCTCAAACAACATCGCATACTTTCACTTTCATTCACAACCTGTGTGGCTCACTTCTACCTAGTTACACGTGACGTCACGCTCAGCTTAAATTCCCATTGGCTCAGATGGAGGTGGAAGGCGGCGCTGCTCCTTCTCTCTCCCTCAGTTCAGTCCTGATCCTGGAGCTGAGCGGACCGGATCACTTTCTCTCTTTAAGAACAGAAAGCACCAGAAGTTAAGATGCGACATTTCACGATGGAGGCGTTGATTCTGTCTCTCCTGATGATACACCTTCACGGCGCGGCAGCAGGTGAGTTCACTCTTTGTTTTATAAGTTGTGTGATTGTGAAAGAAGGAAAGCTTCGTGTCTTTATAGACTGTGTTCATCAGGTGAAGCTGCTTTTGATCGTCTTTGATGTTTAGCTCCAGGACTTCCTCGCTGACGACAGAAAATGTAGTAAAAAGTCAGAAATGCTCTTAAAGTGCACGTTAGTAGATCCTGTGTGTGCAGCTCAGTGATTGGTCCCGACATGTTCCTGAGGTAGCCGCTGTGTCCTCGAGTGACTGAGTGAAAAGGACAGAAGTGTGTTATTTCTCTCTGTCGCTTTGATTTGGGACATTATTTCATACTGGAAAAAGCATTTCCTGCTTTCCATGCGTTGGAATGCTGAAAACTGAAATGAATCGCAAAAACATTGCTGAAAATAGATATCCAATTCAAAAACAAATTGCAAAAAGCTTAATAATTCAAAAAGTTTAAAGATTACAATATGAAAAGTCATATCACACGTCTCCTGAAAGAGCTGAACATTTTGATATTTGAACAGTTTCTGTGGCTTAAAAAATTCATCAGTGGTGATATTTGTAGTAGTATAAGTTGTATTAGTAGTAGTGATATTTGTAGTAGTAGTATAAGTTGTAGTTGTAGAAGAAGTATTATGAAAGTATTATGAAGAGCATGAAGCATGACGTCACAACAGCACTATATTTAGTGCTCTTTTCTGTTTCAACATCTAACTTGTTGGTGTTTGATGTAGAATGTGTGCTGCGGTTCATTCAGTGCTGTTTACAATGACTGTTATTGTATCAACGATGTCAATATTTCGTGTTAGTTATTGTCATTCAGTGGACATCATGAACATATTCATACAGTCAGGAAACACGTCAGCACATTTCATCTCTCAGGCTGCTGTGGAGGTTTGGGACTTTTACTTTGAAACAACGAGTCAGTTGATGGTTGTTTTCCTGCTGAAGACAAACTACTTCCTGCTTTGTTGCTGTCATATTTCATATCGTTCACTCATAAACTCAATCACTGACAACCTGAGTGGCTCACTTCTACCTAGTGACACGTGACGTCAGGCTCAGCTTAAATTGCCATTGGCTCAGATGGAGGTGGAAGGCTCAGACTTTCAGCATGACTCATGAATCATCTTGTTCTTCAGTCTCTTCAGTGTTCACTCCTGAAACAAGATGCAAAGTGTCATCTGTCACTCAATAAAACATGTTTCATGATTGAAAAGGAAGAAGAAGAAAATCATATTATATATCAGCCTCTCATAGTGAATCAACAACAAACATATTTATATTTCATTTCAGAACAGATCGTTTTTAAAACAATCATCAGAAATATTAAAGTAAACATTTATTTCTGTGTATTGAGGGCTCAGCAGATATTATCAGCATGTATTTATTGTACTGTAGTTCTTTTTGATTCTGTGAGCAGCAGAACAACATTGTTCAGTGATTTATTAAAGCGTGATATCTAAACTGAAAGTGATGATTTTATCTTTCTGTTCCAGTGACTCACTCTCTGAAGTATTTCTACACTGCGTCCTCTGGAGTCACAAACTTCCCAGAGTTTGTGACTGTTGGGTTGGTTGATGACGTTGAGATAACTCACTATGACAGTAACACCAGGAGAGAAGAACCCAAACAGGACTGGATGAGCAGAATCACAGCAGATGATCCTCAGTACTGGCAGAGGAACACTGAGCGCTCTGTGGGTAACCAGCAGGTCTACAAAAACAACATTGAAGTATATAAGCAGCGCTTCAACCAAACTGGAGGTTTGTTTATGTTTCACACATTTTGTTGATATTGTCATCCTGTACTTTAGTAAACAGATGTGACACACACACACACACACACACACACACACACACACACACACACACACACACACACACACACACACACACACACACACACAGAGTAAACGGTGTGACTCAGCAGAAACATGACTGACTCTGAGTCGACTGGATGCTGCTGTACATCTTCAGTGATGAAACAAGTTATGAATTTGTTTCGATAGTTAAACGAATGAATTGGCTACATTTATGATAATCAGATCATAATTTCAGTCTTTAATTGAAGCAATAAGTCAAACATGTTGTAGTTGAGCTTCCTCAGTGTGAGACTTTGTTCCTTTTCTCTGATTGATGTCGTTGTGAATGAAATGCTGTTCAGTGTTGTTCAGACTCAAGAAGCACTTTAAAGAGTTCATCAGACTCTGAACTTAACGGCGTCTTCACACTTTACTGACATTTACACTGGAAACTATTTATGGATTCATTAAAGATAGTCATTACATCATCAGCAAAGACGAGAATAATTAGTTTGAGCCCTAAATATGGAGAATAACACAGAGTAGAGTCATTGAACTTCACTCTGGTGTGTTTATGTCTTCATGAACATACATGGTGTTAGAATAAGGAATCTATTAGTTTAACAGAACATGAATTGACTTAAATGTTGATCATCAGATGATCATTCAAGTCTTTCATCAAGAAAACATCTCAAACATTTTCTAGTTCCAGTTTCTCAAACATGAGAAAGTTCTGCTTTCCTCTGATTAATATCGTTTCATATGAAATATTGTTCAGTGTTCAGACTGAAGAAGCAATCTGAAGATTTCACCTCATCCTCTCACAACTTGACCACATTTTCACGAGTTTCTGACATTTTCAAATATTTAATAATAAACATATGTGTTAATAACAGATGGAGACACGCTGTTGGTCTCAGTGGAGGCTCTGCTGTGTCTCTGTGTGAAAGAGGACATGAACAGAGTCAGGATGTCTCTGTGTCCCAGCAGTCTCTGCCTCCCTGTCTCTCTCTGAGACGTCCACACTGTCCAGCTGATGATTGGCTGTAAGTGGCTTCATCCAGCCAATGACAGCAGGAGGTGTAGACCCTCTGCTGTGGAGTCTGTGGATCAGTGTCTCTGTGGGGAAGACGTGACCTCTCTCTCTCTCGCTCTCGCTCTCGCTCTCTCTCAGGTGTCCACATTTACCAAAACATGTACGGCTGTGAATGGGATGATGAGACCAATGAGGTCAAAGGTTATGATCAGTATGGTTATGATGGAGAAGACATCATATCATTTGACCTGAAGACAGAGACATGGATCGCTCCAAAACAACAGGCTGTCTTCACCAAACACAAGTGGGATAATAACAGAGCTCTGATAGCACAGAGCAAGAACTACCTGACTCACATCTGTCCTGAGTGG
Source organism: Lycodopsis pacificus (assembly GCA_028022725.1). NCBI lineage: Eukaryota > Metazoa > Chordata > Actinopteri > Perciformes > Zoarcidae > Lycodopsis > Lycodopsis pacificus. Next base: position 24,352,060 of record CM051700.1, on the reverse strand, counting down.
GGGAAGAAGTATGTGAACTACGGGAGGAGCTCTCTGATGAGAACAGGTAGAATCACATGACCTGATGTAGTTTCATAAAGCTTCTGTTGTTTCTGACCAACAGTCACATTACAACACATGTCAGCCACATACAGAGAGCTGCTGTGTGTCACACCTTTCTCCTCCCTCACCTCTCTTCCTCTCTCTGCCTCCTTCTCTCCTTCACCACATTTCCTCCCTCACACTCATCACCCCTCTGTCCCTCCGTTCTCTCTCTCTCTTTGTCTCTCAACTGTTTCTGTCTGTCTCAGTTTCTCTCTCTGTCTCTTTGCTCTGTCTTTCTCACACTCACTGTCCTCCCTTTCTACTCATCTCACCTCTTCATCTGTTTCTCTCTCCCTTCTTTCATCAATTCACCCTCAATCACATGTATTTGCATTGCATACATACATAAATATATATATATATAGTGTGTGTGTGTGTTACCAAGGCATTTAAAACACATTCCATCCAACATGATGATGATATGAATCCACAGTAAATAATAACACTAAAGAACCTATAACCCGTCGCTCTCTTCCCTCTCCAGAGCTTCCCTCAGTGTCTCTCCTCCAGAAGACTTCCTCCTCTCCAGTCAGCTGCCACGCTACAGGTTTCTACCCTGACAGAGCCACACTGTTCTGGAGGAAAGATGGAGAGGAGCTCCATGAGGACGTGGACCTCGGAGAGATCCTCCCCAACCACGATGGATCCTTCCAGATGAGCGCTGACCTGGAACTGTCATCAGTCCCAGCTGCAGACTGGAGGAGGTACGACTGTGTGTTCCAGCTGTCTGGTGTGGAGGAGGACATCGTCACTAGACTGGACCCAAAGGTGATCAGGACCAACGAAGATGAGGCTGAGATCAGGTGTGATGAAGGTGGGAAGCACACCTTTAGTTCACTGGAACACTTTGTGTGTTTTGATGAGGACGGGAAGTTGAGTTTAGTTCAAGTTTATTCAAAGTGTGCTGACGGGCAGAAAGGAGTTTGAAGACGTTTGTCAGAAGTTGTCGTCGTGTCAAAAACCAACATGAGACAGAAAGCAAGAGAAACACACAGCTGGACAGAGAGAACACAGCTGGACGAGATCAACAAGCAGAGATACAGTCATCGTGTAGACAGATGAAGAAAGGACAGACAGATGGTGTGTGTGTTCAGGACTGTGGTCTGCTTGATGAACGGATGTTCTCCTCTTCTAACCTGCTTCATCTCTTCAGGTTGTGACTATTTGATTCTTGTTTTCTGCTCAACAGAGAAGCCCGCTGACATCACCTTCATCATCAGCATCATCACCATCATCATCGCTGCAGCGGCTCTTCTTGCTCTCGTCATCGCTGGATTCATGTTTCACAGGAACAGGAAAGGTGAGAGACCCGAACACAGACGTTAGTGTTTCATGAGTATTTCATTGGTGTTTCAATAGTATTTCATTAGTATTTGGATTTTCGGCATTTTCTTCAGAATGTGACAGAAGCAAACTTCAACAGTCAGCGGTAATGTCATGATGACATGACTAGAAGAGACAAATTCATATTTTATATCTAACATTCATTTCTATTGATGTTATTTCATCATATTTGCTTTTATTCTTCATAATATATTATATCTGCAGGTTTATAGAATCGACGAACACTTCAAGGCAGCTCGTTGTTTTCTACATGTTCTTTAGACTGTTGATAAAAGTCATTTGGACTTTTGGGGAATAAATCAATAAAAACAGTATTTTTGTAATTAGAATAATGTCAGTTTTTTCATGCATATTGTTTCTACAAGGCTCAGATGATGAATAAAAGCTCTTTCATCTCCTAGAGGAGTCAGAGTGAGCGCTGTGCTTAGGATCACTAAGTCACAGGTTTACTCTGTGGAGCTGCTTTTGCCTCCTCCAGTGATGACAGCGTGATGATGTCAGAGAGAAGTGAAGTCAGAGGAGAGATGTCTTCATCAGTGGGAGGGGCTAGAAGAGGGGATCCTCTCCACTGGGAGGAAGCTGCTACAACACATTCTGACATGTTGGCTCTGGAGAACTAAAATGTCGTCTTTGCTTTTTATTTCAGGTCTGGTGATATGAAGACATGAAGCTTGAGATCAGAGATCTTTGTCAACCAGCAGAGTTTCTTCTCTCTTCATACTGAGGAAGTCGTTCTCTGCTTCTCTGCTTGGGTTCCATCACTGGGGGAAACGCTGCAAATCAACCAGCAGCATCCAGAAACACGCTGCGGGAACTGGACGCCCGGAGTCTCCCGGAGGTGTCGGTGTGATGGTTTCCTATCTGTGTCTCTGCTGCTGGTAAACTGGACTCCAGCTCTCTCCCAGTGTGGACTGGGATTGACTCCAGTCCCCCTCCACTCTCAGCAGGACGACACACGTTTATTTGACACTTGTGGAAATAGTTTGTTTGTATGTTTCCTTGTTGTTTTCTAGCAGCAGGTCAAAGTAAAGAATCATTTATGTCTCTGCGTGTTTTCTTCAATAATCAAGAGGATGTTTATTGTTTCATCTCATGTTTTGATCTGATCTGAAACATTGTTTTATGTAAATGAAGGCTTGTAGTTTCTAAAGGGCAGTGAGATGTTTGAAGCTTCTCAGCTGATAGAAATCTTCTTCAATATGTTTCCTGATAGTATTTAGGGACGAGGAAGGCTGTTGGCTTTACAATGAATGCTGATGAAGCGGCTCTATTTCATTCCTTTTCTACTTTTGATTTGCGTTTCAATAAAGTGCCCAAAACTCCAAATGTCTGTGTCTCTGTGATTCAGCAGATATGCTTATGCTTATTAACACCACATATTCTTTGTGACTAAACCTTTTAAAAGCAGAAGCGCACACAGGTATGACACTCATAAAGTTCCTCATCTAGCATGCATATAACCTGATGTATGATGCTGAAATAAGGCCTTTGTGTGTTTGGGGTGTGACGACCCCTCCCGTCCACTAGGGGTCTGTGTCCTGTTTGCTGCCCACTCTGTCTTTCAGGATGTTGATCGGCAGCTCACGAGCCCCACCTGAGCCTGCTGGAAACAGCAGCTATAAAGATGCACCACCTGAACATGGCGCTGTGCCTCAGCTCCTCCTCACGGCAGCGCCTTCATTTGATTCATGCTTTGGTTGTTTGTTCGTTCAATAAATGTCTATTTATTACTTTTACTTAAATGTCTCTTTTTAAGATCCACACATATAATAACTGTTTTTATGTAGCAGCCCTATGAATATTATATTCACTGTTCTCATAGAGCGCTGATGAGCGTGACCCCCACCTGTAGATGTGAGATGATGAAGAGGGAAAGGTAGGGGAACCAAATCCAGTAGAAACATCAGTGTGTTCACAGAAACACAGCTCACTTCAATCATCACTCATCAGTTACTAACGTGGAGTTTAGCTTCTATATCTGTTTCAAAGAAACATAATCAATGGACAGATGTGATGAATATTTTGGATTTGACCACCACAGACGTTATCAAGTGTTTATGAACCCAACGGATGACTTTGACTGTCATTTAATTTGCTTTGAATTCTGAGGAAATTATTTCTTTTGCTACTTAAAAAATAATCCAGAGAAAGTGTCTTGGAGGATTCAGAGAGAAAACGTCATTTAAAGGAGGAACAATGTGAAAACATGCTTTACTTGATGGTTTAAATGTAATATTCTGAAGATATGGTTGAACATAAAACACTGGTTATGACATCTATTACACTTAACCCCGTTGAAGTGACAGAGGATGTCGTATGTGTACAGATGCCCTCTGAAGCTAATTTGTGATTTTGGGCTTTTCAGAATAATTTAAATGATTAATTTTGTATTTATGTGTCGTGAGCAGGGAGGGGATTGCTGGGGAAGTGGGGTTAAGAGGGAATAAAGGGAGGGATAGTACCAAAATAAAGATAATAATAATAATAACCAGGGGCACGAAAAAAAAAATAAATACTTGGAAATACATTGGAAAAAGTAAATTCATCCAGGCTGTCTGTGGTGAGTTCAGGACGATTTGGAGGCTCTGGCGTGGGCCAGAGAGGGTGCCTTGCTCCCTCATACAGTCATTCAGCTCTTAGAGACTTTTAGAGTACTTTTAGTACTACTACTGTGATATTAAATACTACGACTATTACTATGACTACGTCTTCTAATACTTCTACTACTATAATACAACTTCTACTACTACTACAAATATCACTACTACTACTACTACTACTACTTATTCTAATGCTACTAATACTTCTACTACAACTTATACTCCTACAAATATCACCACTGATGATTTTTTTTAAGCCACAGAAACTGTTCAAATATCAAAATGTTCAGCTCTTTCAGGAGAGGTGTGATATGACTTTTCATATTTCTAATCTTTAAACTTTTTGAATTGGATATCTATTTTCAGCAATGTTTTTGCGATTCATTTCAGTTTTCAGCATTCCAACGCATTTTCAGCAGGAAATGCTTTTTCTAGTTCTCAACCGTTTCTCTCATAGTACCAGAAACTGCGTTGTTTGTCAATTTTGCGATTTTCTGGCCAATATCTTCCTCTCTGTAAATGAATGTCGATGGGTGACGTTGTTGTAGTGTTTACGGCTCCAATCACAATCCACCCAACGGCCACGAGAGGGCAGCACTGAACCATACTATGAAGATGATTTAAGGTAACTAAACATCCCACAACATAAAGTAAGTCATATTGTTCGATATATTAGAACATATTGTTCCAGCCCTCGACCGAAATTAAACACATAGTTCATCACTTTGACCTTTACAACCTCTGAACTGACCTCCAGCTGTTTTCAGGTTCATTTATTTTAAGAATCCTGAATCACCTTCAATGGAAAACCAGTCAGAGTCAACATGACATTGCTTTGGAAGTGAGACAGGTCACCTCACCCCGTCGTCATCAGAAAATGAATAAAGAGAGTTTGGACTACAAGCACAAGAATAAATCAGGTGGTCTCTGTGTTCTTCATCACGAGGCGCTGCAGGTCCTGGCAGCGTCGCACAGCTCTCCCCCCGTCGGCCTGTTTCCCTCCGTCAGGTCAAACTGTTAAATCACTCACAGACCGATAAACCGTCCAACTAATAAACTCAAAACACGTCGGACTGAAGAAGAAGAAAGCAGCTCAATTAACTGACTCAAGAGTTCAGATATTTGTGTACTTTGTTTGAACTACATATACATTACATCTGCCTAAATGTTGTTTTGCTCACTCACTACAATTAGTCCTGTACATCTCTACATAACCAAGCTGAAGGGCCGTAACACCCACAACAAAACCTCAGGGTGTTTCTTTAAAGCTTCTGAAAAGAAAAGGTTGTCCCACAAACCACTTTGCAATATCTCGGATGAAGTTAGTAATAAATATGCAACACATGAACTCATCCAGCTTTATTCTGCTTTTAAACGACGGGACATGATTGGATCATCTCAGTTAAAGGCAGCATCATCAATCATTGCATTGACAACATATTTCTCCAGCCTCTGGGGGGGGGGGGGGGCAATCAAGTGATAGTGAAATTTATTGAGGAAGTATGGAATCATCATCGTCGCCTTGTCAACATTTCCAGACAGCACAGACAGCACATGCCAAGATTGTGTTTGTGTGTGTGTGTTTTGTCATTATATCTCTTCCCTCTCTCATACAAACACAAAGTCTATTTTTATGTAAATGACCGGCAGAGACTCTAAAGCAACAACAACAAAAAGATAGAAAAGTAGGAACTCTCCCAAGAAGTTCGGAAAGAAAGAAGCCACAAAGCAAAGATGAAGACGAGAGGAAGCCTGGAGGCCTCGTGCTCCGTCTGTCAGCTTCCGTTTGAAAGGTGGCTCAGCTCCGCTAAATGTCTCTAATTTACGAGCTCGGGGGTCTCAGGTGGGCCGTACGTTAACAATCGTCTGGCTGCCTGGGGAGAACACACTGGCTGTCTGGCCTGGGTGCCAAACGCGATCCATCACACGGTCCCACAGAGAAACACATCCTCCTCCAGGCCGAGCTCCTCGCTGTAAATCTATCGGACGCTAAAGACATCCAGAGGCAGCGAGTGTGTGTGTGTGTGTGTGTGTGTGTGTGTGTGTGTGTGTGTGTGTGTGTGTGTGTGTGTGTGTGTGTGTGTGTGTGTGTGTGTGTGTGTGTGTGTGTGTGTGTGTGTGTGAGCAGACTGTGTCTCAATACGGCTCTGTCTCTATTTATATTCATTTACCCTCCACGATGCGTTGGATGCAAACGTTTCAGCCTACGCGTCACCTGTCTTGGTCCGAGCGCTGTTCACACAACTTGCCATGCTAATGAGCGCCGGTAAGAAGATTCAGAGCCACAGTAGCCGTGTCATCGTTTTCCATCAACTCGTCCGGAGCGAATGAACTCAGCTGCAGCCTCTCGTTGTGTCAGAAGGAACAGAAGTAGAGGTTCCAAACTGGAAATAAAACGAGTCAGGTTGGCCATTCTAACACTTTTAACCCACCTAAGTGTTTCTGCTCCGCACATCTGGAACACAGTCCCAGACAGCTGCAGGTCTGCTGAGACCCTCAGCGCCTTTAAATCAAGACTGAAGACCTTTCTGTTTGCTGCTGCCTTTAATTGAACCATATTCAAGGATATTAATCAATTTCCTGGATTTCTGCACTTTACTGCTGTATTTTATTTCTTACACTGCTTTTTCGTGTTTTAGTCAATGCTCTCATTTTATTTTGCCTTATGCTTAATGGTGTTATGTGAAGCACTTTGGCTAGATTTTAATTTCTCCTCCATAGAGATGGGCCTACGATATATGATATCATACCATGTGACATGTTTTGTCAAACCTACATTATATTGTGGGACGCAGGCTGCATGGATAATCCGCGAATGTTGCTGCAGGTACTTTAAAGTCCAAACAGATCAAGAAGTGGCTCTCTTCAACTAAGTCGTTCTTATTTCCTACATTAGTGGCAATCACAGTTTCATCTGCTACTCAGTTTGTTTCTGAACAAGAAGCCCCGAAAACAGAAAGTCTTTTCCTCACAACAACCACTATGTAGTTCTTCTTTTGACCCTAAATAACCCCGGCGATGTCTCCCTCAGGAACTTCCGACCGCTGAGTATAGACCGAGCCAGACCTGGCTGTAGAAACTGCAGTTGTGGTTTTGCTAAGCACCAAAGATCTGTCGCCAGATTATAAAAGCTCGCACTGGAGATCGTCCAAAATGGCGGCACGTAGAAAGAAGCCCAGAGGCTACTGTTGTGGTACGTTCCCCCGGGTTGACCGACCCATTTACTCCTCAGCGCCGGTTGTTAATTACAGCAGAACAGCCGCTGGAGCTCCGGTTGAGACGAGAAGACGGCTACGTTCAGTCACCGGGTCAATAGAGCCGTCGGTGATCAAATACCAGCTGATCGATGCTCCGAGGTCACAAAGACGGGTTACAGCTGTCGGACGCTGGAGCAGCTCGGCAGAATGAAACTGAGTGGGATCAATGTTAGTGGGTGAAAATGAAACTGTTGAGGATTCTTCTGTGGCCCTAAAGGTTCCTTTTAGAGCCGCACACTGAATATTAGAGGTGTGTGTGTGTGTGGGTAGAGGGGTCAGTGCTGGTGAATAGACCTTCATCTGCCATTTTCAAAGCTTAGTGTGAAGATAAAGGTTAACGAATATTTAACTTTTATTGCCACATGAATGCCATAATGATACTCAACAAGGATGTAAAGTAAACTGAACTAGACCTCTACTTTGGGCTGAAAGCCTGGTGATGTGTAAAACAATTCAATGAATGAAAATAAAGGAAACTGAGGAAATTAGATGCAAAACATTTTCAACTTCCAACTTTAGTTGTCCTCGGAGGGCTTTTTGCTTTTGCCCAATTTGATAAAACTCACGCAATTGAGGAGAAATTCGTTGTTCAGATACTTTGAGAGAAAACCAGACGACTCTGCAACCATCTGCCCTGCTGAACTCTTTTACAATGTCACAGAATCCACAAAAACAAGCAATATGCAACATTCCTTTGATTTTGCAATGCTCTCTGCAAGCTCTGCTTTGTAAGTTCAACAGGTTTAATTCAAATACAGTTTTTTTTGTGGTACAATTGCGTTAAAAACAAACATATTCCTGGAATTTCTGGTAGGAAATACGGCAAGAAAAAAAAAAAGTGTTTTCCACACTGGGATCCAACTTGGAAGAGGACGGCCGCAATTAGGAAGTTATAATTAAGTTGACAGTCACATCCTCTAATTGCAAACCAGAAACAACACGACTTCAACCTTGTGCCAGACATGAGGGGAATTTGTCCTTTCCTTGATTTTGTTTGGAGTCTCACTGCACACGTACGCCCTCATACGCCCACTTCACACGGTGTTTACTCCGCCAACCAACCCCGACTGAAAACCCAACCCGAGCAAAACAACTTTCTGCCAGCCTGCAATCTTCAGCCTCTCATGTGGTTTTTCGGCCGCGCGGGCTAGCTAACGGGGCTAACGGGGCATGCTAGGCTGCAGAAGGCGCACGAAAGGAGCGCGTGCCCGCCAGCGCTTATAATTAGAAAATGTTCCACTCGCTCGCAATTACAAGGCCCTCCGCAGAGTGTTATTAAATACTCATTTCGCCTGGCTGTGCCCCTGAAATGGCTCCCATGTGGTGTTTGTTTGCTTTTTGCTACATGGCTGGCGCGGGCAGCACAGGCCGCTACCGCCAGCGGGACGAGGCGCTCGTCAACATGCTAACCTGAGGATTAGCTTTCTCTAGCAGGGAGGGGAGAAGGGGGTCACCAAGAGGAGAGAGGCTGCCACAGAAAATTAAGCATTACATTATGTGTATGCACGCTCATGAAGGCCATTCTTTTTTCAACACTCAAGTTAATATCCGTTCAGTGTGTCTGTCCCCTCTTAGACACAACAGATAGAAACAAAGCTTCATTATTTGTCGTTTTCCTTCTTCTAATCCATCAAACTGAGACATACCGTGTCCTCAAATTAATGCTGTCATATTTTGTTTGTTTTGTTTCGTTTTGCTCCAGATCGTTGTCCCTTGGCGATGTAAAAATAATCCGTGTTCAGTAATTATGCACAGAATGGCTGCTGAGGTCAGGACTGGCCTTGTCCTTGTCCTGAGGAGGAAGGCCCGTCTAGTCGGTGGCCGTCCAGGGAAAGTAAGAATGTCGTCGTTCTGTCTGGGCCCTGCGGTCAAACGTTTATGTAAAAGATTGTGGCGAGGCTTCTTCTTTGACATGCTGCACCTTTCCACAGGCAGGAATTGGAGAAATGAGCTCAGTAATTGAATTACGGTAGAATTATTACAATCTCTCCAACCCATCAAAAGAAAAAAAGAATAGTTTTGCATAATCCTCCATGAGTGTTGAAGATGCCCACAGGTCATTCACGGTTTCTCCAATGGTCCCGAAGCTTTAAGAGTAATTCTGATTTTATAAAGAATAAAAGGAAAACCCAACCCAGTGTAGCCAACTCTTATCCAATGAAAGTCGCTAGCAGCTCCAAACACGGCAATACTGACAGCCCTGCTCATCGTTATGAAGGTACAACACACATGGCTATTGTTAGTGAGATAGCAGCTTGTGGAAACATCTTCTCATCAAATACAACTAAATTGTTTCTGAAATACATGACCTTTAAGATAACGCTGGATAATTCTGTTTTCAGATATTTTTGAATAGAGCAGTTGTGTTTTATAGATCCAAACTAATTTGTCTTAACTGAAGCGCTGACAAATCCTGACAAACAATACATTTTGAAAGTGCCAAATGACATGACTTAGCATGAAGCAACAGTGTGTGTGTGTCTGTGTGTGTCTGCTTCCATTGTGTAGGGGTTGGGGTTGGGGGTTAATATTAGGAGCCCTAGCTGGATTAAACAACCAACATTCTTTTGGCAGTGGTCACAGCTCACTACACAATCACTGTATTACATGTGTTCTGCGGGATAAAACATATTTGAAGGCTAAAAAGACGTTCCGTGTTGTGGTTACCCCAAACCCAGACCTGTCCAGGCAGGTGTATTGATCGAAAGAGATGATTCCTTCTGTCGGACTGGAGATGTGGTTAATACACGTCTCAAATTGCCAAAGAAAAGATACTCAATCATCCCTTGAGACATTTTTGCAGCAAGGCAACTTGACAACCAACCCAACCTCTGCTTTCAACCTAAATAAATCACTTTTCACTCAGCATTTTGCGAAAGCCTCAATCCGAACCCACGGAGCGGCGGCGGCGGCGGCCCGGTGCTCTGACATCTATACACCCCGTGTGCCTGTCAGCAGCCACAGCCTCATCCAGGGAGGTGGTGATGGAGCCTCCAGCTCTCGGCCTGTGAAAGGAATCACCATAAAGTGTTCCCCTCCGGAGGCCCCGAGAAAATTCATGGGTACGGATCCTATCGCTTCCCGTCCCGTTTAATGTCTTCAGCAGAGCAATCCGTCCTTCATTAACTCACGCACACTTGTTTATTGTGGAATACATCTGGAGGTTAGACACCAGACCGGATATAGGATTTCACAAAAAAAACTCTTGAGGAGGAAGTGAAGGCAAAATCTGTTTCACTGGCCCATAAACGTTCATGACATGGTGTGATTTTCATTTTCTGATTTTAGTTATGGATAATAACCTGTGTGCAAATGGTGCAACATCTTTTACGCAGAACGTTTTTTATATGTTTGACTCTTCCCACTAGAGGGTGCTGTACGACAATACAGCGGTGACTCCAGAAAGTGCACGCTGTTGGTCTCTCCTGCAGTCTGAAGTCCTGTCGTTGTTTTATCCGTAGCTGTTGATACGGACGTCCTGGTCCGTCTCCACCGGAGACTCATTACACCGGGTAACAGTCGTCTGTCCGCAGTGTTGACGCTTCTCTGTCCCGCAGCAGCAGCAGCAGCAGCAGCATCTGTTTTCTCTCTCCGCGCTGGCCCGTCGAGGGTCACAGTCTGCACAGTGCAGGATTGTTGTGTCCCGCTGTGGGCCTGCCTGCACAGGGCCACAGTGGGAAAGAGTGAGTCAGTGCAGCGGAAGCTGAGGGGAGTGTTGGGGCTCCCCGAGTTCCTCTCTGCAGTGTACAGTGGGTGTGTGCTTTAAAAAAAGCCTCTGCAGTTTATTTGTTAGAGACGCCCCACTATGAAGCTATTATTTAAACCTTTATTTAACAACAGTTACTCACATCTGTCTAGATCCACATGTGGTGTGTTCACTGAGCAGCTGGATTTGGGGCGCGTCAGTGCTGGTAATGATGAAGGGACACGCGCTGCTCTTCTCTAACCCACTTTTTTGTTGCACGCAACTATTTTTATTTGTAAGGGTAGAATTATTTTATCCAATCAATATCATCTTGCTTTACAAAAAATAAAAACAAGATCAATTGAGAATAAACGGGGAGGAGAACAACAAATAACAGTGTGCCTTAACACACACACACACACACACACCACAATATAAAAATAAGGAAATAATTAAACATAAGTCAGGTAAAGTAAAACATGTTAAATCGGGAAAAAAAGTCTAATTTTAAACCATAAAAGGAAACTTAGTAAAATAAGGAACATGGCCCATTATTGCCTAGAAGTAATATAATTTGAGAATATAAGCAATTGGAAGACAGTTTAGGGTCCAACAGTGAGTTAAATGTGTTGCTCTTTCCTTGCTGCGTGGAACAGTTAAGGTAAAAAGCTGCAGACACCAGAGAGACGCTTCTCTAACGCCAGTAAACGGGATATATTACAATATTCAGGACGTGATGTCATTCCTGGCACTTTCCATGTTTTTCCAACTGGTTTGATCTTCGAAATGTTCCCGAGTTGACAAAATAAAGCCTGAGCTACTAATTGACAATGAATTCATCCTGTGCTGTGCTCAAAAACAGAAATTCCAGTGAAAAGGTTGTTTCAGAGTAAACTCCGATTACACGGTTAACGTTGTGAATTCAAGCAAAACATGTGGGAGAAAAACATCAGGTGTTGGCTTATTATAAGTAAAACATACCGTCTCATAAGTACGGAAAACACATCACTAATGTAACTTACATTATGTAAAATAACACTTTGGCACACGACCACAGGTCTCCTGCTTGAAAGCCCTGGTTTAGTTTGACCCATCCGCCCCATGTGGGTTTCTTTTGGTCTTCATACAATGCCATCACATCCCCGGAGCATTTTCTCTGAGCGTAGAATAATGACAAAGGATGCCCCCTTTTTACGACGCACTGGACAGTCTGTGTGGAGGCGCCTGTGCCAACCCTAAAAATGTCAAAAGCATTGACCAGCAGTGATGAAGGTGGGAACTATAGTGCACAGAGAAAGAGGGCTGAGGCCCCGTCACAGCTGAAGTGGACCAGAAACTTCTTTCAAGTGTACTCAGAACGTAAACGCAAGAACAACCGAGTCCCTTTTCTGTTGGTCCACTCTAAGAGTACGAGTTTGGTTCTTTTGAAAAGCATGTATGTGGAAAACACCCTCAATTTGCGGAGCAGGAATTTTGAGGAACCAGAGAGCACTAAAGAAGAACATCACCTTCATGAGCAAATCCTCTGGAAACTGTGAGGATTCCTTCAACATGGACTGATTGTGCTGTGAAATGTTGCCGTTATGACCCGGCCCTAAACTCAAGAAGAGTCATTCATGTTGTGAATGTTGCGGGGGGGGGCTTCCGCTTCATTCTAATCTCCGTGTAATAAATTAGGCTAATTTTAGCTCCAATGATCCAAAACCTGAGCAGTCCATGCAGTCTGCAAAATGACGTCCAAATACGGCTGCTGAGGAAATAAAACTGGTGAGAACATGAATGAGATTTCTATCTCATTGCAGCCCTGACTGAAGAAAAGGTTGATGAATACTTAGTGATGTTCAGGAAGAGACTGTGGTTTCGGTTTAAATAATCACCGTACCGGAAGTTACGTGACAAATAAATCAACGTTTGTATTTCAGTTGGGACGTGAACAACGGTCTTCTGGGTGAAAGACGGTGAAATGGTTTTAGTTCGACCCGTCCACCCTCACTCCAGACTTCATACTTAATTCATGATTATGTGGATTACATAAGAATTGATTTTGGGGGATATCTACAAAATCAAAGCGTGTTATTGTCCGTAGACATACTGTACCTACGAGACCTGTTTTAGAACAGCTTGAACCACATACAGTAGGTTGGCGGTTCAATCCCCGGCTCCACTATGTTTATGTCTAAGTGTACCCGAGTTGCTTCACAGCGGCCCGGCCCGCTGCTCCTAAATGCTGTGATGGATTTAATGCAGAGGTCAAATCGCCTCGATGTACCTGTATGACCGTTGAAATAAAGTTTAAATTACCTTTACCTTCATCAAACGTTCCCCCCCATTGAAGTAAAGTATTTAGGACACCACACTACATTGCAAATTACTGCACCACTGCTTCTTCACATTTTGTTACTTCACATTAGAAGGAAGCTGTTTTCATGTTCAGTATGATGTGAGCACACATGCCTCAAGAACCGCCCAGGAGAGACAAACCAATCAGCCTGGAGCTACAGGACCTGGTATGAAACCCACCGGATCAGCAAGGACATCTAGGAGGACGCCTGCTGGGACAGGGGAAGCTTTACGGTGGAATGCAGGAGCTTTATTAATGGATTCGGTCCTGCTGGGCCCGTCATGTCGGGCCTCATGTCGAGGCTAAATGGGAAGATATAGCTGCCGAGTCGTCCAACGTTGAAATGAAACATTTGAAATGTGGTTTTGGAGGAAAGCAGCGAAAGGAGATTTGCAGTGTGTAGACTCGTGCTGTATCCCCGGGGAATACAGCGTAGCTTACATGTAGCCGCACAAGCTCTGCGTATCAGTGTGACGCTTGGGAGCATGACAAACTGGCCAGGTGCTCATTGACACGCCTTCAAACTGGTTTGGTTTGGTCAAATTATAGACGCATCTACAATTGGTTTCATATAGTGTAGCAGAGGAGATTACACTTTTTATTTCAGCACGGCAGCTCATTTTTAGTGGGAAACGACTAAATCCCACTGAATCCCATTGAAGACTTTTCAGTTTGCTGCTGCCTTTAATTGAACCACATTCAATTAATATATTAATCAATTTCCTGCATTTCACTACTGCATTTTAATGTTTTAATGAATGTTCTTAATTGTTTTTAAATCTCCTTTTCTTTTGCCTTATGTTTTGATGCTTTTAATGGTTTTATGTGAAGCACTTTGAATTACCTTGTTGTTGAAATGTGCTATACAAATAAACTTGCCTTGCGTTGCCTAAATCCTTTTATTTTCAAAGGAATTAAAGAAACAGTGAAAGAAAGTCAAGCTTTACGTTCGGAGCTCAGAATTCTTTTTCTTTTACATTTCTGAGCAACCCGATGCAATATTCTATTTATTGTCGCCATTCATTGAGTTATTGCTTCCAGTCTAACTAAAGACAGGCATTCTATATGTCACATTGAGAAAAACAACAGGTGCAGAGGAGCAAACGGTCTGTTAGCCCGGAAAGGCGTCTCCATCACGGGCAGGTCCTCCTTCAGTGACATGCTGGAGATCAGATGAACTGTAAAAACACCCAATTGTTCATTGATCACCTTGTTCCAGAGCGATCAATTGTCCATTTAGCCCCCCTGGCAAGATCACTCCCTTCAGTGTCGCCAACGCCTGTAATCAGTCGACCCACCTGTACAGTGTGCACGGCAGCTTGTAATCTGCTGCGCTGACGAAAACCACTGAAGTGAAAGAAACCTGGAAAACTGACTGTGCCTTGTTTAGGGACGTTATAACGGTGCTGATGTCCCTTTTATTTGTATGCATCTTTTGTATAAATGTCCACAGAATTGAAGACATTTTTTGCTCAATGAAATGATGGTAATCAACCGCTTAAACAGGATCTTTTCGGATATGGATTTATTTTTATTTCTATATATAGTTAGATGTGACTTAGTTGCACCTTGTATGTCAAGCCAGTCTCATTATTTCCAGTTATGAAATATTGCTTCATTATGAGCTTTTCTATCCCCCATGAAGGACACAAATGAATCCAGTCTGTTATCTGCTTTTAACGTTTAATCTGGTGCAAAACGCATTTAGTAAAGGAACTTAAGGACATCAATGGCTCAGAGGGAGGCTATCCTTCAGCACAATGACAGTTAGTGAAACATTCTGCAGTGTTAACTGTTACTCTTCAGCGATACAATACTACTACACTGGTATCCTATTAGGATCAGGACTTTTTTGTTTTTTGACTTGCTATCAACACGCCTACACGTGTCTTTCATTTATTTTTATTCAAATATCTTTTTCCCTGTCCTGTTTTATATTGATATAAAGTTTGAGTTACTAAGGGTACAAATTAGTAAAGCAACATGTGTTCCATATCTTTTAAAGGCTCTTAAAAAAAACGAATCAAATGAAAAATGAACATCAATTGAAGAAGAAAAATGTCTTAATGTGTTTCGTCTGTCAGTGTGTATGTGCAGGAATCCACACACAACAAAAGCAGACACAATACATTCCTCATCCCAACATGTGTTGCTGTGTTGCTGCGTGTTAAGTGTCCAGCTGACAGTCCTGCATGAGCCGTACACACAGAAGTGGGGACGGAGACAGTTCGGGGCCAGGCGGAGTCGGTCCTCGGCGCCACCGCACTCACGGAGATGGATCCCGGCGTCACGCTGCATTTGTTCCAGGAGGGTTATGATTTGGCAGCCTGTCAGGACACCAAAAGGACCGCTGGCACTGGACTGCCGGCTCGCTAACCACAGCGCTGCCAGCGCTGGGCCCAGTTAGTTAATACCCTGGCACCGCTGTCGCCCGGCCAACAGGCCATGAGACACATTAGGTCTCCTGCTGAAGTAGATGGCAGAGAACGATAACACGCTGCACTCTTCTGGTTATATCACTGTTTTGGCATGTAGAGGCAGATTGACAATCAAAGCTCCCAAATGATCCACACTCAGGATATACAGCAAAGAAGGTTTGGCAGTCAGAGACCAACATACAGTACAGAGCGTAGTTCAAGCTCTGCACAGCACAGTCCACTCGTCAGTAGATTTAGTGAACTTTCAGGTGAACATTTATGTTTAAACTCTGCAGAAGTCCCACTTTCACCCTGCTGA